>JAWDJD010000015.1:16087500-16142500 GCA_035047305.1 Bradypodion pumilum
TGTCTAAATTAATTAATTTTACTGTATTTTCATGAATTTTAATTACTGAAACTCACTGGTAGCTGTTGCATTTTCCACCCCAACTTATACTTGGGTCAATCTATATTCATAGTTGTAGAGGTCCAAATTAAGTATCTCGACTTATATTCGGGACGACTTATAGTCGAGTATATATGGTAAATAGATACCTTTTCAGTGGAAAGGTGAAACTGCGTTCCGTGCACTTCTGTGTCTAGTTCATGGAAACATCTGCAAAACACAGACAGCGATGGCTCTTCGGCTATAAACAGTGATGAGCACTGAACCATAGAGTCAGATACGACCGGCTTTCAAGCAAGGGTGACCTTAGAAAACCAACACAAGGCCGCCCTTTTGGTAAGATCACAGGGATCTTGTTCAACCTCAGCTCCAAGAATCTCACACGCTCTACCTCTCAGGGGTGCCCAAACCTTTTGGGCTGCAGACTGGTCACATGGTTCAGGGGGCCAGTCACTACAGCCTGTGGGCCAGATCTGGCCCCTGATGCCAATTCATCTGGCCCATGAACCCTTGATTCTCCCAGAAGCGGAAGTAAAACATGCCCATACGGCATGTTTTACTTCCGGGAGTGACAAGGGCTTTGTGGGCCAGATAAATTGGCATAAGGGGCTGGATCTGGCCCACAGGCCATAGTTTGGGCACCCATGCTTTAGCTGTTTGTACAAAATACAAGATATTCAAGAGGAATCAACCCCTTCCAGAAATAAGATAGAGTTGGGAGAAGAAATTCTTTTGATATTTCCAATTTGCTTTCTTCTAAATACCTGAAGTCAACAATGGGAAGAAATACGATGTAGAGAAACTGATAGCTCCCACTCCATTTGAATAACAAGCAAAACCTTAAAAAAATACCACCACTGCATGTTATTATGGACTGTATCGCCAGGTTTTTATAGTGACAGGAAGGCTGTGCTATAATTTTTGAGGAAACCCCAGGCATAAAGAGCCGTAAAGCCAACCGCTCCGGTAATGAATCACCTTATCCAACATACAATCATTTCCACAACTTTTCATGTTTGTATAATTTGTTCGAAAATGGCAATAAATACACCCTTGAAGTCAAGTTGAGAATCGGCACACGGTCTTAGGAGACTTGTCAAGAGAGGGCAGAACGGAGGAGAGAAGAGCAAAGACTAGGGGGGGGGGGGGACCCTCAAAGCCGATCTTATCCACACAGTAGGTGGACTTGGTAACAGCCTCAGGAGAGACACAAGACAGAGATGAGAAGCGAACGGACCTCCAGAGACTTTTGGACTACATTTCCCATCAGACTAGGTATCATAGCCAATGTGAGAATGGCAATCCCTACCCAAATAATCTAGAGCAGGAGTTCCCAACCTAAGGCCCATAGGCCAGATCCAGCCCCCGTCATCATTTCGTGTGGCCCCTGACCATAGCTGTCAAGTATCCCTTATTGGCCGGGAAAACCCCTTATTTTACCCTCTTTCCCACCGTCATCCCTTATTAATTAGACTGCAATGCCCTATTGCCGCCATTGGAGGGCAGCACAGGATAAGCATAGCTATCAAGTATCCCGTATTTGCCAGGAAATTTCCCTTATTTCCAAATCCAAAACTTGACAGGTATGCCCCTGACCCCTCCAAGGGCATTCGAGAAACAAAATGGCCACCCCCTTTGAAGCTGTTGGGACAAAATGGCCATCCGGCCCTCGAAGCTGGCTGAGAGAGCGTGACCCAGCACCCAGCTTGAAAAGGTTGAGAACCCCTGATCTAGAGGGACACGTTCCTCAACATTGCCATAGGGTATAATATCAAACTAAGTGTAGGACACGGTGGCTTAGTGGTTAAGACGCTGAGCTTGACAACCGGAAGGTTGGCAGGTCAGCAGTTGGAGACCCGAGTGCTGAGCGATTGAGTGAGCTCTTGTCATCTGTCCAGAGTCTGACTGGCCTTTGCACAAGGTTTGCGTAACGTGCCACACTTAATTGCAGCAAACCGATTAGTTGCCGAGGTGCCGCTTGATTGCATGCCTGATCACACAACTGGCTGTCACCTCTGGCACTTTGTCTTTTGAGCTGCAGTGACAACTTAAGTGAACGTTACACAGCCATGATAGGATTTGGGCTTTTTAAACATGATTATCCTTTGCCCTGAGGATACAAAGCAGCTTCCAAAACTACAACAAAGTGGTCGCAAACCGACCGTATTAGTGTAAATGCAGTGGAGTCAACTAAAGCAGCAAACTGCGACTAATTAACAGGTTGCCCGCTTGGATTCATAGTCATGTCCAAAGTTGTGACGCAGCAGGCAAACGAAGAATGTAGGCAGTGACTCTTTAATTGGGAGCAACCGGTCCGGATTTATGCCATTATCCTTCCCCAACATAAATCTACAATAGGATTCCGTCTACAGCCAAGTCCGATCACGCAGACTGGAAGTCATTTAAAGGATAATGGCATAGGCAATACAAATCACTAAATAAATAAATAAACAAACAAACTTTGGAAAGCTTACCAAGCCTGCTTGACAGAAGAGAAATCCAACAACAAGTCCAGGAGGAGGCGCTACTTTGGTCTTAGTCAGCGGTGAAGTCAATGGCTTCTAAGAACCTGGAGCTGATCATCAACTATCAGGAACCAGAAGAGTTGACCTTCCACGCTCCCAACCAAGCCACAATCCACCAGACAGAGTAGTAGGCAAGACCAGAAGGTGGTCAGGGCCGCTTGTATTGGTGTAGCTCAGTCGGCTGGAGCAACTCATTCTCCAGATGTTCCTGGTTTCTTCAAGATCATTTGGTACATGAGCAGCTGATGGGTTTAAGTGCCCTCCCAACTGTGTAGCCTTGGCCAACAGACTAGGGTGATGATGGCTACCCTTGGCACTCCAGGTGTTCTTGAACTTCAATTCCCAGAAGCCCTGATCAGCAGGAGGGCTGGCTTGGGCTTGTAGTAAATGCCAAGAACACCTGGAGTGCCAAGGTTAGCCACCACTTCTTCCTACATTGGAAAAAAGGTAGACTTGTCCAGAACATCTATCTAAATCTGTGTTTCTTAACCTTTGGCTTTTTATTACAATGCCCAGAAGCCTAAGTAAATTCCCCAAAGCACTGATCAGCCAATGCTCTGACTTAGGCTTCTGGGAATTGAAGTCCTAAACTAAATTTCCACCCTTAAGGCCGGGGGGGTTGAGACCATATCTCGTTCTCCCTATACCAGTCAGATTCAACTGCAGATTAGTTAGTTTGTTTATATATTTATTGAATTTCTATCATGGCCCCCGCAACGAAGCGACTCCAAACAAACCATAAAAACGTTCAAGTAAAAAATGTCCCTACAACAATTCATCATAAAAAAACCACATTTAACATTAAGCCATAAGATACTTTCCCACATTCACAGAAGGTTATAACTAAATCTGAAAACCCAAACGGCCACTCATATGTTTGCATCTGTAAGGAGGGGCACTTCATCTGCCTGTGCCTCGGGCAGCAAAAAATCTTGGGGTGGGCTTGCTCGGCACGAGTCATCCTAGGGTAAATATTCAGCCATGAAGGACGCACCTTCCATGCTCATCTCTGTGCCGTGATGGGCAGAAGTTAAGGATTTCACTTCCATTTAGGTCTGGAGAAATTTCAACAGGAGATTCATGAAGGCAGTGAAGCCTACATAAACACATTTATTTTAAGCATCTACATATTGGTTTTCAGCGCCACACAGCTTTTCCAAAGCAGTTTACATAATGCCGAATGTTATAGGTTGCCAATAAAGAGCGAGACAACGCAACCAAGAAAAGATCAGAGCAAATGAGCATTGAGAAGCCAGATAAAGCCATCTCCCTCCCAAAATAAGCCAGTCAAAAATATCCCAAAAATTGGGAGGAAGCCGTCGCCTGCAAGCTAAAAAGAGAACTCATAACACTAGTTATCTGGCTGGTAATCTCATGTATCAATTACTGTAATGCTTCCCTTGTGGAGCGTCTTCCTCTCAGGACATCAACTCTGGGCAGCTAACAACATGAAACGCACATACAGTAATACCCCAGATAATGCTAAAACTTGGTTGCACAAGTCTTAGTGTTATCCAATTTTTAATGTTATCCGATGCATGCATGCTAAAATCCTATGGGATGCATGGGATAACGTCAAAAATCCATGGAGATGAGTTGTGACTGGCACAGGCTTTAGAGAACGTTATCCAATGCATAGGACTTTAGCGTTATGCGATGCAAATATCAGGTCGTTATCCAATTTTAGTGTTATGTGATGCGGCTGTTATCCGAGGTTTTACTGTATTAATAAAATAAAATAAAAAAGCAGTGGAGGCCGTTCATATTCCACAGGGGAACAATAGATCCACTCCGGGTTCCCATCTGAAAACGTACAAGGCCTATCCTGGAAATAGGTGCAGGACCTTGGAGAGCTGCTGAAAAGGTCAGACTTGAAACCCGGCATGCATTCGCGCACTACCACTGACATCAAAGCCCAGAAGCCTCCCAGCTTCTCCTGTCAAAAAGCGAACAAGAGAGAGTGCCAGACAAGCTTCCCTGGAGTATGGCTTCCAGACATGACATGCACACCTGGCGCTCTCCTCCCCTCTCCGTTAATTTTAGGAGCACCACACCGAACAGCAGACTGGGCTCAGATGTCTAGGAGATCCCAAGGTTACAAGCAAAGGAACCACAAACGAACCAGAGAAGGGAATTCCACCACCAAAGTAGGAAAAGTTTTCTATTCCAGCCCACAGATTCCAACCCTTCACCTCTAGTAATCAGGACGTTGCCAAGCTAGCAGTTCAAAAGCAAGAAATTGCAAGTAGATAAATAGCGGGAAAGGTAACAGCATTCCAGCATGCCTGCCACATGGCCGTAAATAGAGGTGGGCACATGACTCTTTAAAGCAAGGGCGACCAACTTTGGTGCCCCATCTGTTCTTGGACTTCAATTCCCAGAAGCCCTGGTCAGCAGGTGTGCTTACTTGGGCTTCTGGGAATTGAGGTCCAAGAACAGCTGGAGTGCCCAAGGTTGGCCACCCCTGCTTTAAAGTCTTCCTTAGGGAATGGATGGAGCAGAGGCTTCAGTCCCTCCTTAGGGCAACAAGGCTCAGGTTTTGGCTCATGGAGCTTTCCATGGTCCTGAAATGACTAGCCTGGCTATAAACCAAGGGTTCCCAACTTTTTCAAGCTGGGGGCCGGGTCACGCTCTCTCGGTCAGCTTGGAGGGCCGGACGGCCACTTTGCCCTGCCTGCATAAAAGGGGGGGGGCATTTTGTCCTAACCATAGCTGGAAAAACCCCTTATTTTACCCTCTTCCCTGCCTCATCCCTTATTAATTAGACTGCAATGCCCTATTGCCGCCATTGGAGGGCAGCAAAGGATAAGCATAGCTGTCAAGTATCCCATATTTGATGGGAAATTTCCCTTATTTCCAAATCCAAAACTGAAAACGAGGACAAAGAAATATTCCTCACTGAGCATTTTACTTGGGAGACAATAGCTAAGAAACCTAGTTAAAGGTCAAGGGTCACCCTTGCTCGAAAGCCAGTTGTATCCAAATCTAGGGTTCAGTGCTCATCTCTGTTTATAGCCCAAGAGCCAGCACTGTCTGTGTTTTGCAGATGTTTTTGTGGACATGTGGCAGGCATGCCTCGACACCGGAGCGCATGGAACGCTGTTTACGTTCCCACCAAAGTAGTCCCTCTTTATCTCCTTGCAATTTCTTACTTTCGAACTGCTAAATTGGCAGAAGCTGAGACAGAGACGGGAGCTCACTCTGTCCTGCAGTACCCGGGAATCGAGCTCCAACCTTCTAGTCAGCGAGTTCAACAACCTAACCACTTGAGTTGTCCCAAAGCAGTACCTATTTACCTACTTGCAATGTCTAGCTTTCAAAGGGCTAGGTTGGCAGAAGCTGAGAAGAGACAGAAAATCACTCCGTCGTGCAGCCCTCTGGTCTCGAACTGCTGACCTGCCGGTTGTCAAGTTCAGCGTCTTAACCACTAAGTCCCTTTTTGTAAAGAAATCTACAGCGGCTAAATCAAAAGTTACTCCTGGCAAAGGTATTAGTCACCTTTCATTCATCTCCAAAATCTTTTTTTATTATTTTATATATTGTGCGCATTGTTTATTTACCATGTGAGCCGCCCTGAGTCGGGTTCCCTGATTGGGCGGCATACAAGTGCGAAAATTAAATTAAATTTAAATTATTAGTATCATATATATTTTTCAGCTGGGGCGAACATACTCTAGCCAGAAAGAGTAAAGAGAGGGAAAATGCTCAATGCTCTGACTTTTAAAATAGCATTTCCCCCACCCGGACCCACCCACCCCCCAAACACATACACAATCAGGCGCCCACCTTATGGAAACCATATGAGCAGCAGCAGATTAAGCGGCTATTGAAATCCCCATCTCCGTAGACAAAAATCCTACATGAAAGCTAAATGCCCGGCAGCGTCACTTTCTGTGATGTCAAAGGCTCACACCCGCCCTGTGTCCGCGCAAACAGTAAAGGCAATTCATACTACTGAGAGTTTTACGAAAGCCAGATATTTCAGGAATCAAAGGCATGCCACAGAAGCATGTAATTTAGGAACTGGGTCCACCATGAAACATCCCGCTAATCCCCTGCAGATATACAGAAGGTCATCATGAGGAAACATATGCACTACTAGAAGGGAACAACTAAGAATAGGGATGCCTGTTCGCAATGCACCAGCAACACAACGTTTGCGCTCAAGTGCTTCACCAGGAACTGTCAACGCGGAGTAAGGCAAGACAGCAGATGCACAACCTGGAAGGGGACCTTTGGAAAGCACATATTCTGATTATTATTTTTCCCCCTCCACATTTTAATTCCCCCCCCCCGCCATTCGCTGTATCAGCCAACCTCTTTCTTAAAATTAAACTTTTGAGGCGGTCTTCGGACTGCAGTGGCTCAAGTGGCTAAGACACTGACTGGGGAGCGGAAGGTCAGCGGTTCGATTCCCGAGTACTGCAGGACGGAAACGAGCTCCCGTCTTCGTCCCAGCTCCTGACAACCTAGCAGTACGAAAGCAAGACATTGCAAGTAGATCAATAGGGTGGGAAGGTAAACAGCATTCCGTGCGCTCCGGTGTCTAGTCATGCCTGCATGACCACGGAAACATCTGCAGAAGCAGACAGTGCTGGCTCTTCGGCTTAGAAACAGAGATGAGCACTGCACCCTAGAGTCGGATACGACTGGCTTTCGAGCAAGGGAAACCTTTACCTTCTGACTTTTGGAGGAAGATTATGGGGTGGGAATCTATCTAACCCTTAAAAAGTGGAAACATGGCCTGAGTTTTTGAAAACGTCCCCTCGAGATGACCCAAACCCCCCCAAAAGAAGTCCTAAAGGTGGGAAAGAAAGACAACCCAAAGTTAGCCACCATGAGAAAAATGTGACATTGTTTGCAGAAATTCCATTAATTTGCTCAAGAAATCCCACTAGGCTATCGCTCCGCCCAACACACATTTCTAATTTTCAACTATTGTTCACGAATTCAAAGAAAAATACTGTAGCTTGCTTGGAGATACAAGGGCTTTTTTAAAAAAAAAACATTTATTGCAGCAGCAGCAACACAATTCACCAGTTTTGTTCCCCCAAAAGTTTTTTAAAAAAGGCACCACAATTTTGTTCATATCACGTAATCAAGGCAAGCCCTTATTACTCACGCACAGAGATTTCTACGAAAGTTTACGCACAGCCTCTCAAAGCAGCTAAAAGCAGATTTATGTGCATAAGGTCCAAATCACTTCTCAATAAGGTCCAACCCGCTCGAATGTATCCATTGGTGTCATGTCCAAAGTGGTCCAACGGAATATTTCAAGATGGCATTAAAAAAACATGTACATGAATGGAACCATGGCTGAAAATGCATCGCTTCAGCATGGACCCATGCGCAAACTCAGAAGAATTTTTTGCAAAATGAGTTGCTTTCAATGAGACACATTGTTCAAAATCGTCAATTTCTTCTGCACAAGTAAAATGTTAGGAAGGAAGGAAGGAAAGAAAGAAGGAAGAAGGGGAGGGAGGGAGGGAGGGAGATGGATGGATGGATTTTATGTATGCCGCCCAGAGTCGCATGTTGATTGGGGCAGATATACAAATTGAATGCATGCATGCATGCATATATACATAGATAGGTAGGTAGGTAGGTAGATGGATGGATAGATGGATAGATGGATGGATAGATGGATAGATGGATGGATGGATGGATAGATGGATAGATGGATAGATGGATGGATAGATAGATGGATAGATGGATGGATGGATAGATAGATAGATAGATAGATAGATAGATGGATAGATGGATAGATGGATAGATGGATAGATAGATGGATGGATGGATGGATGGATGGATGGATGGATGGATGGATAGATAGATAGATAGATAGATAGATAGATAGATAGATAGATAGATAGATAGATAGATAGATAGATAGATGGATAGATGGATAGATAGATGGATGGATGGATGGATAGATGGATAGATGGATAGATAGATGGATAGATGGATGGATATGGATAGATAGATAGATGGATGGATGGATAGATGGATGGATGGATAGATAGACAGATAGATGGATAGATGGATAGATAGATGGATGGATGGATGGATGGATGGATGGATGGATGGATGGATGGATGGATGGATGGATGGATGGACAAGCAATGTTTACCCCCAGTGATTTTTCAGAGATTTGTTCAGAAATTCCTTTTGCCAAGCCAGTATCATCTCTACTTCATTTTATTATGCCAAGCACACAGAGATAGAACACGTAAGCAATCTTAGAAAAGCCTGGCCAGCTGATCAAAAAGATACAAACAACCCATCCAAAGAGCCAAGGCAGATGGAATCTACCTTTTCCTGCTTGTCTTGTTGCCACGTGCGTTTGCGCCATGACAATCTTTGGGTGACTTCATGCGCTCCAAATAAGCACCCTTGGCGAGGCCAACTGAGGTTAGAACGGAGGACTCCTACCCTGGATTTCTTCCCTTTTTACAGATTTCATTCTCGACTCCCAAAGCCCGAAGAGAAATAAAAATCAAGAGGCAGTCAAACATTTTGCTAAAGTCAGGGTCGGGCCGAACCGTTTGCTCAATTGTGGGGGAAGGACCCAGAAAAATGAAAATGGGGGCCGGTCTTTAAAAACAATCCCAAAATCAAAGTTTATTGAGACCCCTGCATCTACTTTGCAGGGGCTATGTTGGCTCATTGGTTAAGAAGCTCGCCTTGTTAGCTGGAAGGCCGGCAAGTTGGACAGTTTGAGACCTGGGTACTGCATGACGGTTTGAGTGCCCGTCTCTGCCCCAGCACCTGCCAACCTAGCAGCTCAAAAGCAAGTAGATAAATAGGGACCGCCTCGGCAGGAGAAAAGATCTTGGGGACATAAAAGGAGCCTCATTTTTGGTGTTTTCTGAGCAGCTAAAAAAATCCTTTCAACCCGGAATAATTTCCGACACGAAATTATTATCTACTTTGCGACGTCTTTGTTTAGTGACACATAGATCTCCCCTGGGCCTTGAGTTGCGGGTCTTACGAATCATGTGTCCAAGAGTCTTACAGGAGAGCATCACAAGCTATGAACCTTTGGTGCAGAAAAGGAGACGCAGAAATGCCCTAAATCTGATTTTTTGTGTGTGTGTTTTTCTCGTCTCTTAAAGGACTGGGAAGAGCCAGGAATCAATCCTCCAAATTCGCCATCTCCCTTTAAAGATCAATTAATATTCCGAGAAAGTCTCGAACATGAAGTTTAAATAATCATTAAAGGGGGGGGGGTCAACCACCAATGTTCTAGAAGCTTCTCTAGACCTTTCAATCAATTTTATTTATATGCAAAACTTGGGGGGAAAGGGGGAGAGGAAACACCCAGGCGTAGACAAAGCGTCTTCTGATGCTAAAGTTCTCAATTTACTGACAGGCAAATGGCTTCACACTGCCGCTTAATCTCATTTCTTGCATAATGCCCTCTAATTAGCATATCAAAGTGAATTAATACTTCTAGGGCATTAGCAATGGGGAGAAATCTGCTCCAGGCTTCACAATGGCAGTTAAGCAAGAGCCAAGAAATCTTATTTTTTTCCCCCACCACCCGCAAAGAAGGGGGGGGGGAAATCCAGGGGAAAAAAACCTATCCCAAACCCACTTTGCAATGCAAAACCCGTCCCATTTATTTATCTCCTCTCCCTCCAAACACTTTTACCGCACACTGTTTTACTACTGTTCGCTAAACAAAATGATCGTCGCTAAAATAAATAAAAAAAAGTTTCCAGCATCTGTAAAGAACAACGGCAAAAGCCGGCGCAGAATCTTAATTTAGACGGGAAGAGCGGAGAAAAAAGAAATGCGGAGATGAATGGATTTGCTTTCGCAAGGCCTGGCGGAACAAAAAACCCATTGGAAGGAAAGCAAAAAAATAAAAATAAGGTTTTGGTTTTAACCCACCAACTTTTTTTGCCGTATTCAAATCCAAATATTGCTGGTGACAATAATAACAATAATTTCAGGTCAGGAATTATTTTGGGTTGAAAGGATTTTGACTGGAGAAACTCCAGTCTTTTCATGTACCCAAGAT
Organism: Bradypodion pumilum; assembly: GCA_035047305.1. Lineage (NCBI taxonomy): Eukaryota > Metazoa > Chordata > Lepidosauria > Squamata > Chamaeleonidae > Bradypodion > Bradypodion pumilum. Next base: position 16,098,091 of record JAWDJD010000015.1, read on the forward strand.
CTTTTCCCCATTCATCTACTTGCAATTCCTTTATTTATTTATTTTTATTTATTTATATTCAAATTTATATGCCGCCCAATCAGGTAAACCCGACTCTGGGCGGCTCACAACGAGTTAAAACACACATAAAACAATACAACCAATTAAAACCCTTGCTTTCGAACTGCTAGGTTGGCAGAAGCTGGGACAGAGACGGGTGCTCAAACCGTCATGCAGTACCTGGGTCTCGAACTGCGGACTTGCCAGCCTTCCAGCTCACAAGGCGAGCTTCTTAACCATTGAGCATGGTGGTTAGCCATGAAGACTGTCCTAAGACTATAATGCAGTGGGCCTTTCTTCTGCCTTCCACATCAAGGGAACCCCTTGGAGTTATTTATATGTTGTTAGCCGCCCTGAGTCGGCCATGTGCTGAATAGGGCGGGGCATAAATCGAATGAACATAAACATAATCATCACAGCATGAAGCCCGGACCATTGATCCAGTTCCGCGAGTCACTTTCTGGTCCTGAGCCCTTTTGGCACGCAAAAAGTCCTCCTTGGCTCCAGGATTGGTGAAGCTGATGCCCTCCCTCCATCAAGATGGATTCAAGTAGGGGACCATCATCCTTCCCTGTGGGCTTTGGCCCCTAAGTCCATTAGTCCTCATGGTGGTCGGGTTAGTTAACCACTGGCTAACACTAGGTGTTGAGTCGCTGGCAGTAGGGTTTACTCTATTCCCATAGCAGAATAACCTGGCCAGACATCACATATGTGCATATGTGGCGGAGGGGGACACACAGTGCAAAGGTCAAAGATATAGGGGAGGAATGAGACAAAAAACTTGGTAGAAGATCTACCACCCCAAATATATTTCTATTTGGAAAGGAAACCTGTCCTCCACCACCTTTTATGGCCAACTGATGTTCCACCACCTTTTATGGCCAACTGACATTAGACTACAGCTTGAAGGTGGGTTTGGTCTCCTTTCGCCAGAAGATCAAATATAGTTGGTATATGTTGCAGTGAGAGAAGTCGCAGTAGATGCGCTTTATCGACGCTAGGCCACAAGCTACTCCTTCCATGAGAGATGGATCAAACTGTCCTCAAACTCCCAACTCTGGATTCGGTGGCCGGTTCTGGAAACCCACCACCTTATTTCCAACGGAAACGCATTGTCCAAAGCAACAGCCAATGACATAACAAAGCAGAACTAAACTAGGGTTGAGTTATTGATCTGGCAACGATCATGTTGTTGTTGTTTTTAATTTGTAAATAAAAATCACAGAAGCTAAATACAACAATAGGATTATACCATCAGTCAGAAGAAGGGAGCCAAGCTTAAAAAGTTACAGGGATAGAGTGATGACGACTAAAGGCTAAAACAGTTTCTAACTTTTAAGAATCATTGTCCCTGACCAGACAACACAGCAAAGTAGCTGTAACATCCCATTAGAGAGTGTGATTTATCAGCCTGGTCATACCTGTCAAGCGCGGCTCCGGACAATACGGGACCTGCGCAGAAGGCTTCTGCGCATAACCCTTCTAAGCATGCGCAGAACCCTTCTACGCATGCAAAGAAGGGGATACGCAGAAGGAGATGTGCAGTAACTACTTTCCCCCATCATCAAATTGCGGGATGGTGGCAGGTCCGGGCGAGAAAGTAGAAAAAGCAGCACTGAATTACGGGAAATCCTGGCCAGTACGGGATACTTGACAGGTATAAGCCTGGTTGATGAACTACGCCATACTTCTTGGGCGTTCTTTTCACTTCTGTTTTTTTTTTAAGCCACAACGGCCCAAGAAGGGTGGAAAGCCAAAGCCAAACACCATTCATTAACTGTTGATGTCCGTGATTTAGTCCCTCCGGATGGAAGAGATACAAATTCCCTTCTGGAAGAATACAAATGAGGAAACATCAAGTTGTGGCAACGGGAGGTTGACTTTTGTGTTGTTGTTGTTGTTGTTTTAAAGGGAGGAGAGAACAGCAGGGCCAAAGACAAATAAGTCTTATTTGAACCCTCCGATCACGTTGATCAAGAGAATCAGCTGCCTGACTCGGCATACCTGTCAAGTTTTGGATTTGGAAATAAGGGAAATTTCCTGGCCAATAAGGGATACTTGACAGCGATGCTTATCCTTTGCTGCCCTCCAATGGCGTCAATGGGGCATTGCAGTCTAATTAATAAGGGATGGCTGTGGGAAAGAGGGTAAAATAAGGGGTTTCCTGGCCAATAAGGGATACTTGACAGCTATGCGCCCGACATGACTACCCCGGGGAGGGGTGGCGAATTGAGGCGTCCACCGGAGCATTTTTCTCACCATGTCAATGCATAGAAACATCTCCGTCTCATTCAATCTTGGATACACCAGGAGGTGGGGCAGAGAAGGCAAGACAACTCCTAGGCGCTAGATTTATGTTAAGATGTTGATATCCAAACCTATTAGTCATTCTGATTTCTTTTTTAAAATATTCCACTCACCCTGGTCTCCCTGGAAGAACAGAGATAAATCCCACCCTCAGTCTTTTGCACACTTTTCCTTTCAAAGAAACCCCTTCTGAAATTTCACGTACTGATAGTTTTGTCACTGATAGGGTAAGATAATTTGAGGAAGGGTCCCGTAAAGGATATCTATTGGCAAGGGGCTAAAAGAGCTTTCTAAGCCATTCCCTCTTTTAGAAGTGAACATTGATCATGTAATGTTCACTACAGGGAAAGGGGGAATTTGTCATAAACAGCTGCAGAAACTCAGCCGGCAAATGCATTATAGCCAAAGTCTAGAAACAGAGATGAGCACTGCACCCTAGAGTCGGATACGGCTGGCTTTCGAGCAAGGGAAACCTTTACCTTTACTTTACTAGCCTAGAAACTATCTTATTAAAACAACAATGCAAAAGAGCGAGAGAGTAAGGAGAGAAAGAGAGACCTAAGTTGCAGCATGCCGTGACATAAATATACCGGACAAGTGCTCATAATCAGCCTTAAAATATTTAAAAATATGCAAGATGTCAAGCAACAAATTAAGCTTCTCTCTTCTTGGGGGAAGAAAAGGCAGGAGGAGAAACATACAGACTGAATTAGTATTGATAAGCCGGCCTGATTGTATGTTATAGGCTGGAGGGAGGGAGGGAGGGAGAAAATAACCTTAGAGAGGGGAAAGAGAGAGAGAGAGAGAGAAATATCCCTTCTAATCGAATTGTTGCTTATTTGGTACTTCAATATATTCAGAGTCTTCTGGCGAAGGGGCAAAAGAACGGGAGAAGATCTTCCAGATACTGAAGGCTCCAGGGCAGCGGTTTAAATAAGTGACTGTTTTGCATGGGAGGGAGAAAGAAAGAAAGAAAGGAGAGATTGAAGGAAAGAAGGAAGCAAGCAAGGAAGAGAAGTAAGGAAAGAAAGGAGAGATAGAAAGAAAGAAAGGAGAGAGAGAGAAGGAAGAGAAGGAAAGAAAGAAGGAAGCAAGAAAGAGAAGTAAGGAAAGAAAGGAGAGAGAGAAAGAAAGAAAGAAAGGAGAGAGAGAGAAGGAAAGAAAGAAGCAAGGAAGAGAAGTAAGGAAAGAAAGGAGAGATAGAAAGAAAGAAAGGAGAGAGAGCGAAGGAAGAGAAGGAAAGAAAGAAGGAAGCAAGAAAGAGAAGTAAGGAAAGAAAGGAGAGAGAGAAAGAAAGAAAGGAGAGAGAGAAGGAAAGAAAGAAGCAAGGAAGAGAAGTCAGGAAAGAAAGGAGAGATAGATAGAAAGAAAGAAAGGAGAGAGAGAGAAGGAAAGAAAGAAGGAAGCAAGGAAGAGAAGTAAGGAAAGAAAGGAGAGAGAGAGAGAAAGAAAAAAGCAAGGAAGAGAAATAAGGAAAGAAAGGAGAGATAGATAGAAAGAAAGAAAAGGAGAGAGAGAAGGAAGGAAGCAAGGAAGAGAAGTAAGGAAAGAAAGGAGAGATAGAAAGAAAGGAAGAAAGGAGAGAGAGAAGGAAAGAAAGAAGGAAGCAAGGAAGAGAAGTAAGGAAAGAAAGGAGACATGGAAAGAAAGAGAAAAAGAAAAAGAAAGAAAGGAGAGAGGAAGGAAGGAAGAAGGAAAGAAGAGAAGAAAGCAAGAGGAAAGAAAAAAGAAAGGAGAGAGGAAGAAGGAAAGAAGGAAGAGAAGAAGGAAGGAAGAGAAGCAAGGAAGAGAAGGAAAGAAAAAAGAGAGAGAATGAAAGGAAGGAAGGACTGATGGACCAAAAGAGAGAAAGAAAGAAAGAAAGAGGGATTACTGTGCATACAAAAAGAATAGACCTTCAAACCTGGGTGGAAATCAGCCTACAAACAGCATTCCTGGTCTCTGAGTTTGAGAATGGAGGAGGAAAACAGGGTTAAGTAAAAAAAAATATGAAATGATCCCATTGTTTCTTTTTGGACTAATGGGGAGAGGGGGGGCGTGGGAGGGAAACACACCGCTAATGGGGGGAGGGATTTTACTTTTGGCTCCAGCAGAGCAAATATCAGGACTGATGATGGCATACTTTCGGGAGGTTCTAGCATAACGTTTCTACAAGGAGAGTAAGACATCCCCCCCCAAAAAAAAAGGGTGGGTGGGATGAGGAACTCTGCTGGTCTCTCATTGGGGCCATCAAGATCTTAGAAACCAACCCACAGAGCAATCTCTTTGCAACCTATGGAAAGATCTATCACAATCCCTTCTTCACCTCGAACCATAGTCACACACACACACACACACACACACACACACACACACACACACACACACACACACACACACCAAAAAAAAATCTGGTACTGTATTTGAAGATGTTTGCACAATATCTTGCATTGCTTGGGTCGAAAGACTCAAACAGAATGGGTCGCATTCCATCAACCTATTAGCCTTCTATTATTTTAAAAAAGATAAACGTCACCCTTGCTCGAAAGCCTGTCGTATCTGACTCTAGGGTTCGGTGCTCATCGGTGCGCATCTGCAGACATTCCCGTGGACCTGTGGCGGGCACGACTAGATCCCAAAGCGCACAGAATGCAGTCACCTTTTCCACTTAAGTTGTACCTATTTATCTATTTGCAATTTCTTGCTTTCAAACAGCTAGCTTGGCAGGAGCTGGGAGAGACGACAGGAGCTCACTCCCGCCGTGCAGTACTTGGGCCTCAAAACTGCTGACCTGCCACCCTTCCAGTCGTCAAGTTCAGCGTCTTAACCACTAAGCCACTGCAGTCCCACATTAGCCTTCCATAGGGGTTGTTTTATTCCTATATTCCATAAATAATAATAATTGCACACAAGCAGAAATAATAATAGCAATAGGCCAAAACCACAACATAAATAAAAGAAGGTTGTGTCAGTTTACCAATAAAAAGACACTGAGTGTGACACCACACATTTCCCAGCATTTTGGTGTAGAGAAGAAAACACTGAAATCTGACTTTCCGGGGTCTGAAGCCAAACGTCCCGGTTAATTAGCTTTTTGGGAATAAAAACAGCACACAGGGAAACTGCATTTATGGCCGGCAGATCAACATGGCAACTCGCGCAACACTCAGAGGCGATGGTCACTGATGGGGTTAAAAACAGACCCTCGCAAATAATGATTGGAAATGCGGTTTCACCAGTGGAAGGGTAGCATTTTGCACCGATGGGTGATGATGATGACGACGATGACGGAACACCCTATATTCAGCACGACCCCATTTCTCCATCCAAAAATTACATAAATCCCGTACGATCCGCCAAAGTAGACCCTTCGTTCGCCTTTCATGGCCTAAAGCTGAGAAGTTCATTAAGTCTTTATGATCTTCCAGGTCCAGTTTATTACCGGCACAAAAGGCCAAAGCTTTGGCACGCCACCCTACACGCCGCGAAGAGTTCACGAGTGAATGAGTGTCGGTCTAAGGATGTCGTTGCATTAAACTCAAGGTTTGGTTGGCAGCTGTCATCTTCCCGAGTCGAGGCACGCACATGAAACGCTCGCGCATAATTCCCATTGCAAAGGGAACACTGATCCGGGTTTGAGACTCAACAAGATGACACAACCCCAGGAGAGGAAGGATCGGTTTCTGGAACGGACACATTCTTATTTTAGGGGGAATATAAACACAAGGACCTCCCAAGGTGAGAACAGGAACCCTTTTAAACCCAAAAAGGGACAACTGGCAGAAAATAAAAATATATGGTGAGGAGTAGAAGCAGGTTTGGAATGAGAAATATAAACTCACAGAAAAGCACATAAATAGTAGGGAAAACGACAGGTCTCTCTGGCATTCAGACGGTGGGAGGAAATAGTTTGAGGTTGCAGGAAGACCGCCAGACAACTGTGGGATCCCCACCACCAGAAGGGTCACAAGATGCGATGTTTGAAGGGTTTCTTCCCCCCCCCCCCTTGAACTCATGGTATTCAAAACCATCAGGAGCTCTTGCGAATTCTCCCACATTTTGAGCTATTCCTCCATACCGATACACACATGCGGGAATGCCTGAACAGCTAAACTGGGGAGGAGGAGAGAGAGAGAGACAAATCCAAGCTTGCATCCTCAGATTTCCTCCCTCTTCCAAAAACAGTCACAAACACACTGGACCGGTTGGTTTTCTATTCAAAGAACAGATAAACCAATAAGGCTTCCTGATCAGATTCAGAAACTCAATAATCATTCTGTGTGGGAAATTATTCTGGGTTGGAAGGGTTTTTGCAGAAGAAAACGCCACTCAAGAGGCTCCTTTCATGTCCCCAAGAGCCGGGGACAGGGATAGGTGCTCAATCCGTCATGCAGTACCCAGGTCTCGAAGTACCGACTTGCCGGCCTTCCAGCTAACAAGGCGAGCTTCTTAACCACGGAGCCACCCCCAGCCCATTTGATCCAATGAGGGCTACAGACGGAGGCGATGCCTCCTTATGGCCGCTTTACTATAGAGAAGATCAGTCCGAAATCTGAAATGGGACCCACAGAGATATTATTCAGCCCATAAACCTTCCAAGTAAAGTCTTTAAGGAACTCAGATTACCCACAAATGCAAAATCAATTGCATTTTGAACCCAAAAAAAAAAAATACCCTGCCAATATCACAGTATCTAACTCTAAGGTACCTGGCCAGACATGACATTTGTAATTTAAAACCAGCTTTCCTTTCACACCTTCAATGTCTACATTTCCATTTTTAGGGACACACAAGAAATGGTCCACCACCACCACCACCCCCAAAAATTTTATTTTATTTTATTTTATTTTATTTTACATATATATATATATATATATATATATATATATATATATATATATATATATATATATATATATATATATATATATATATATATATATATATATATATATATATATATATATATATATATATATATATATATATATATATATATATATATATATATTTTAAACCAGCCACCCTTTCAAAGAGGCAAAAGGATCAGAGAAATATAAGCAAAGAGTTACCGCCGTGGGGTTCACATCGCATCGTGACACATTCTTGCGGGCCGGGAGAGCGGATGGAATAAGGATTCAGCCGCTTCAAGTGTTTCTTTTCCTAAAGTTTGCATTCTGGACGTTTAAGGACTTGTGTGAGGATAGAAATGAGTTGGCTTGGGTTGTTTTTTAAAGCAGAAAGGTTACCCAAAAATAAACCACCTACCAGGACATATTTTTCTCATGCACAGCAAAGTTCAGAGCAAAACCAGGGCATGGGAAGGGGTTGGCGAACACCGCTTTCCCCCCAACTTCTAGAGTAAGACAATGCGATACAAGATAACGCAAGAATTTGCTTTCATGCGTCTTTTGCCAATGTGTGCTCAGCCATTTCATCTCCAAAGGGGGACATGCCATAAAGGTTGCCCTATAAAAACTCGGTGATGGGGGCTGGAGGGGAGGGACATTTTTTCCCCCCATCAATCACTCCAACTTATCAATCCCCCGCTCTGTAGCTCACCTTCTTGAGCTCTGGAAGGTTGCAGCCAGATGGACTTCCCAACCCCTTTGTTATGCCTCTGCTATGTTCACAGGGTGGGAGAGAGGGGGAAATAAGAGAGAAAATATATATATATATATTGGCAGGAGTTGGGTGCAGAGACAGGCGCTCAATCCATCATGCAGTACCTGGTCTTGAACTGCCTGACTTGCCGGCCTTCCAGCTAACAAGGCAAGCTTCTTAACCACTAAGCCACCGCAGCAAATAAAACAAGATAAAGGGGGGGGGGAGAAAGATAAAAATGTGGCAGGTTAAAGACTAGCTTCTATATTTTAATATTAGCTTTCATGGATCAAGTCCACTTCATTCATTCATTCATATACACACACACGCACACATACATTCATATATATGGCTTTATATATATAAAAACTCAGAGGCTCCGAGCCAGCATCTTTGTTCATGAGTCTCTTACACATGAGACATCAAATGTGCCTCTTTGATGCTCAGTCCCCCCAAAAAAGAGCTTTCTCCTCTCCAGACTCACCTCTCGCATAACAAAGTCTACATTTCTCACTCCAAGCTTAAAGTAGAAGACCGCAGAGAAATCTTTGCCAAAACACACGCAGAAGCAAAAACTTGGCCTAGTGTAAAAGCAGGAAAATGAGATTGCAAAGGTGAAGGGGGGGGAGGAGGGAAGGGGAAAACTTTGGAAACAAACCAATGCAAATCCCAAACAAACAGAGAGTCCGGCTTGAGCCCCCTTGTCCAAGCCATCCCTCTGCAAACAGAAATTGTCTCCCTTTTCTAGTCGCTTTGGAAAAAGGACAAGCAAGAAGAACAAAAACCACTGTACAGAATCAATCATCCTATTCACAGCGCAGTCAACAATACAAGCCAGCAGTCAGCTTGTCAACAGGGACAACTGAGGCAGGATCCGACAACAAGACGTTGGGACGTAGGCTTTAAAGGGTACAGAGAAAGCCACATTGTTGTTCCAAACCCCCCAACCGAAGGTTTTTCAATACATTTGTCCCCTAACATACGAAGCCCAAAGGTAGATCTGCCATTGACTTGATGCCATTGACTCAATGGCAAGGATTGCTTTGCAAAGGAACGAAAGCAGGTGTGATTTTTATTTTATTTACCATAAACACTTTATGTATCCGCACACAACCCGCAACTTGAGACTCAAGTCCAGAGTTGGCTTACAGAGAACAAACATTCTTTCTGCAGATCTTTGGATGGGTCTCAAGATTTTGCTCGAAAACAGCCTGGAGTGGTTTCCTTGCCAGGAATATGGATCATGCTTCACCCCACCCCAACCCCCACCCCTCTTTTTTTAAAAAAAAAGATCTGGTAAGAAGAACAAGGGTTTTGTTTTTTAACCACATTGCATTTGAAATCATCTGAGCCCGATCGCTGCAAAAGGCGTCCATAGAGAAAAGGCTAGAAGCAAAAACGACCGAACCAAAGACATGTTAAAGAGGCCGGATTCGATCAGGAAAACGCCACACTATTGGGAGACAACAGTAAAAGAGGCAGACCAAATCTGAGATGGGCAGACTCGACGAAAGAAATCGCAACCTTGCATTTGCAAGACCTGAGCCGCTGACGGCAAGAGGCCGGTCGTTCTCAGGGCCGCCAGAAACAACTTGACAACCTATCAAAAAGCCAAGATGTAGGACGTTATTACATGTGGCTTTTACACATGGGGAAAAGTATTCCGTGGTGGTGTTTCTCTCGAAGTGCCAAAGCACCAAACCAGGTCAAGCCAGGCGAATTAAAAAGCATTTCCCCATAAGATCAGAGATGCCGTACCAAGGCTAAGCGCCACTGGTTGCAACCCAGTTTCCCGAACTTTAAAGTATGAAATCTAGGCCAAAAGGGTTGAGAAATCTAGGCTGTTGAGGGAAAAATATATATGTTTCTAGCTTTTCATACACTTAGCACGAGAGAACAACTGGATGTGATCCATCTCAGTCCAAAGAATATAACTTAGAAAGGAGGGGGTCAGATTTACAGGATCTGATCCTATGTTCTTTTTAGCACGCATTAAGTTGCAGCATCTATCTCATTTGCAAACTACATTCTACTGATCGTCTTCCCCCTCAACACCCTTTTTTTATTATTATTTTCGGAGGCAAAAGAGGCTCTGAAAGTCGGTGCATGCAAATACCAATTGGGCGATGTGAGCAATAGTTGCCTACAGAAAGCAGGGCAAATGCACATAGGCGTTGACACGTACCTAAACATGCACAGAGTGCCCCCCACCGTCCCACCCAAAGGAAGAGATGCCTGAAATTAGCAGAGGAGTGCTAATGGAGTGTTTCCTTTCCAAAAGTAGCACATCACTAGGCAATGGGGTTGATCTTTTCTAACTTGGGGAAGGCGATCCGTGAATGGGCGAGAGTGGCATGTTCAAGCGGCCGGTGTGTCTCCAGTGGCAACCCTCTCACTCTCATGTACTGCTTCTTTAAGGCATGGGTCTAAACAAGACTGGAAAAGAGAAGGGGGGAAAAAAATAACACAAAACCAGCCAGTCTGTTTGCTACTGCTGTTCATTTCTCCAATGCAGCTGGTCGAAGGGAGGGGGCAGAATCTATCGTGCACGCATGGAGCACCGTCCAAGTCGGTTCCTTTATTGATCTTTCCTATGTCTTTCCTGCAGAACACCAAGAGCAAGCCGGGGGCCTGCGACCCCCCACCCGACCCCCCTCGTCTTTCCACGATCCCATTCCTCTCCTCTCCCTAAGATCAGAAACAGGCAAGCAAGCAATGATCAAAGATGGCTGCAATTCCTCCCAAGCAGCTTTCTCCGAAGAACTGGCCGAGAGAGGGTAGTCTTTCTTGCAAGGGTTTACTTACAAGGGGGTGAAGGGGTGGGGGTGGAAGTTGGGGAAGAGGGAAAGAGCGCATGGAGAGAAGAAGGGGTTATGCACAGTGGTGTCAACTTTGTGGCTTTCCAGCTTCCCTACCTGTTTTCTCTTTGATTTCACAGAGGACGCTGAACAAAGCCGGCTTCATCCTGTGGCAATTCAGCGCGTGTTTTCTGCAAAAAAAAAAGGGGGGGGGAGGAAAAGATAATGCATGGTTTTTTTAAAAAATGACAAGATAAATAATTATAATTTTTTTTAAAAAAAAGGAGGCCTTTGCACATTTAAAACCACGAAGCATAAGGAGGGAAGGGATAATTTAAGCAAACAAATAAATAAATCAGGATCCTTTGCAATTGACCAAATTGATGGGCAAGGCAGAAGGGATAATTTTAGCACAAACCCTTTGCAATTGAAGGAATCTGATGGAAAGGGGTGAGGACAGAAGGGACCCTCAAGGATTCGTCCCAGGGTGGGAAAGAGATCGACATTAAAGAGGGTGCTTGCTTTGAATCAAGAGAGCGCAAACTAAGGGGGACGAAGAGGGCCCAGGGGTCAAGAATCTGCCTTCCTTAAGCCATCAATGGAAGGGGAACTTGCAAGCCACAAAGGGATGCAGAAGGGAAGTTTTCTCCCTTTTTGTTTGCCCACAAACCATCCTAAAATCCTAGCAATTCTTGGAAGGGTGGCTTCTGATCCCCCCGCACCCCAACAGACCTAAGGAGCCAGTGTCCTAAAGAAAGTTTCCTGCTTGTTCTCCGACCTAGAAGCATAAATCACAGCTTGTCAAAACCTTTCCAAACCTGCCAGATGATCATCAGATTTATTGGAAAGGCTAACGGGGGAGACGATCAGGAGTTCAATTTCAACGGTAGGCTTTGTTTTGCATTTATCTACTACATCTTTTAAAGTGGGAGTGTGAGAAAGAAGGGGTTTTCTCTCCCACCCACACAAACTCCTCTAACTAACAAGGTTTCCCCCATCCGTGGCTTGAGAAGGGATTATTTATTTTTTTTAAAAAAGCAATAATTTGGGGGAAGTTGGGGGAAAAGACAGCGCATGCAGGAAAGTTTAGATACTTCTTCAAAGAAAATAACAAAGCCATCCCCAAGACAGAAATACACTGTGGGACGGCGGCCTTTGACCCCCCTGAAAAGAAAACTCTTTGGAGAACAGAGAAAGCAAGATTTGGGCTAGCCCAGCCATTTATTAATCAGAGCAATAAAACCAAGGGAGAAAAGGTATATTCTGGACATTGGCTTTCTCCTTCAAAATGCAAACTCTGGCGGGTCTAAACCCCAACACCGTTCGGGGCGCTTTTGATTTTGCCAGAGTGAAAATGTGGGCATTGCAAGGAAATTTAGGAATCAGGGGTGGGGGATCAACCCGGAGCGAAAACAACAGCAATAACCACGGGGATCCAGGCATATACATATATAAACTGAGAATGAATAGATATATATGTATGTGCGCATCCAGATCTCAATATGGACATAAACAGACATAATAGTGCATGCACAAACAAGGTACCAAACATGCATATAAGAAGGGGGGGTGTTTCTTTGCAAAGGGGAGGGGGAGACAGGGTTGTCAGTTCAATGGGTTTTTTTTTAATGAGACCAACTTTGCTTGTGCCTCATCCAAGCTCTGATCCGTGATGGTCATGATCTGATGAAGGATATCTCCAATGTCTTGCTTGCGCCCATCACCGTCGGCTCCGTCGTGCCCGTGGGGGGGAGGCGGCAGTGGCATGGCCCCTTGGACCGGGTGGCCGGCCAGGTTCACCCCGGCGAGAGTCTGTAGCATCCTGGTCTGTTCATCCATGCCTTTCTCTCCACACCGCCGAAGAAGGAGCACCAAAAACAGCTGGAGCAACCACAGCCTCCCTCCCCTCCCCACCCCACCTTGCAAAAGGCGGCAGAGGAAACAGCACCCAAGTGGTGGAAAGGATGGCAAATACTGTGTGTGTATATATATATATATATATTATATATATATATATTTAAACCACCGGTAGCTGAAGAAACCAGAAGCACTTCCCAATCTTTCTAGTCAATAGTTTCCTTCTAGTCAAAGGCAAGGATGCTTGGTGGTCCAGCTAGTCAATTTCAGTTCCTGGAGAGGGAATGCAACTAGTAACGACAACAGTAACAAGAAGAAGCACTGTTGGGTGTCAGATTGTATCTCCGTGGTTTATTCCATCCACAGTCTTTTCTTCCGATGCCTCCTTCTTCCATGCAATAAAAACCAGACTCTTTTTCTTGAGTTGCAATCTCCTTTTAATTCAGCATCAGGATCAAACAGACTCCGGTCAGGTGAATTCAGGTTTCTTTTGCTTTTTGTTCCTTTAAAAAAAAACACCCACTCCAAAAAATAAAATTAAATCAGAAACAGACCTTCGGTACAAGGTGGTTTTATTATTTCCTTGTTAGGGGAGTCCGAGGAAGGGAAGGAGGCGAAAAATCAAAATAAAAGTTAAGTCGCTTGTTTGGGCTCGTCTTTGTTTTCTCTTCTTTTTTTTTGGAAATCGCTGTCCTTGAACGTGCAGAAAAGACGAAGGCAAAAATAATAATAAAAGCAATAAAACTGCTTATTCTGATCCTGAATAAAGTTGCGAGAACGGGAAGAAGAATAACAGCAAGAATATTTTTTTGGGGGGGGAGGAATAATCAGAGCAAAGCTAACAAATCCTTCCCGCTTTTAATTGCAAAAAGGAAGGGGGGGAAAAAAAGCAAAAGTCGTCCAGGAATATAGCGTCGAGGGAGGGGAAAATAATGTATAAAATTGCCTTTTTTTTCCTTTCCCCCCCTCCCTCCTCTAAGGAAAAGCAGCAGCAAAAAATCACTCATAACAAACGATCCGGTCGTCTCTCGGTGCCTGTTGCAACGCGGGTTGAGAAAATGGGGGGGGGGGACAGGGGGGGGAAGTTTGAACTTGTGCAAAAGGGGGGAAAAAATAAAAGGGAAAGGAGGCTTTCCCCCCCCCTTCGCTACCCCTCCAAAAAAACAAATTAATGGCACCCTCTTCTCCGTTCAAAGGGATGCGCACCCAAGGAGGGGGGGGGAGGAGGGGAGGGGAAGGGAGGGTAAAAAAAAAAAAGAGAGAGAGAGAGAGATGTGGGGAGGGGGGGCAAGAAAACCGAGCCCGCTGCAATTGATGAGCGCAGCAGCCGCGGTGCCTGTGTGTGTTTTATGTTGTTTGATGGCCGCTTTGGTGAGGGATTGACAGGCTGCCAACGCCACTCACTCAAGCCTGCCTTGCTCAGAGCAAGAGCAGCAGCAGCAGCAGCAGCAGCGAGAGACCCAGGCAGGGATGGAGCCACGCCCCTTTCCCCGGGACCGCTCCGGCTCGCCTCCCCCCTCCCTTCGCCAGGCCACGCCTCTTTTCCCAGGCTCGGCGCCCCGCCCCTTTCGAACGGCCCGGGCTTCTCCTCCTCCTCCTCCGGGGAGATTCGCAACCCTTTGCAAGCCTCCATAGAGCTCGGGAAGGGGCTGCATGCGTTGCACGGGGGTGCGCATACACACATGGGTGTGCATATAGGTCAGTGCCGGTGACTAACCTTGGCTGTTCTTGGACTCCGATTCCCAGGAGCCCTGGTCCTCCTGTGTGTCCGCTGGCTTAGGCTTCTGGGGATGGAAGGTCCGGGAACAGCTGGAGGGCCAAGGGTGAGCCGTAGAGGTGCATTTCTGCCACTGGTAGAGGTGCATTTCTGCCACTGGTAGAGGTGCATTTCTGCCACTGGTAGAGGTTCATTTCTGCCACTGGTAGAGGTGCATTTCTGCCACTGGTAGAGGTGCATTTCTGCCACTGGTAGAGGTGCATTTCTGCCACTGGTAGAGGTGTATTTCTACGTATAAAGGCAAAGGTCACCCTTGCTCGGAAGCCGGTCGCATCTGACTCTCGCTTTCACTCCATGACAAATTTTGGGTGCTAGTTCTCAAACAAATAAGAGGAAGCACTTTTCCACCCAGAGGGTCACTGGTCTGTGGAACTCCCTGCCAGAAGATGTGGTGACAGCTGTCAGTCTTGAATGGATTAGACAAGTTCATGGAGGACAAGGGTATCCATGGCTATAATTGTGGATACCTAAGGACAACCTTTGGGTTGGAGAGATAGGCAGGGTGTCTCTCAATAAATGCAGTTTCCAGGGAATCCTAAGCAAGTGAAGGCATCTGCTTGGGAATAATAATACCCCGAAGCAAATGGTGAGCCACTGTGTAAGACAGAATGCATGCACTGGGTGGGTTGTGGCCTCTTCCAGCAAGGCAGTTCTTATGTTCTTATGTGCTCATCTCTGTTTCTAAGCCGAAGAGCCAGCGCTGTCTGCTTCTGCAGACATTTCCGTGGTCATGTGGCAGGCATGACTAGACACAGGAGCGCACGTAACGCCGTTTACCTTCCCACCGAAGTGGTCCCTATCGATCTACTTGCAATTTCTTGCTTTCGAACAGCTAGGTTGGCTAGCTCACTCCGTCATGCAGTACCTGGGGATCGAACTCCAACCTTCCAGTCATCCAGTTCAGTGTCTTAACCACATGAGCCACCACAGTACACACCTATATGCAGTCTGCACATAAATGCGTTGTGTGTATGTAGATATGTATATAAAGCACATGAAATCATTGAGTTCAAAGGGGCCCTTGAGGCCATTGAGTCCAACCCCCTGCCCTACCATATAATATTACAGTACAGTATGTGTTATTTTATTTATTTACTAGATGTCTATGCTGCCTTCCCAGCCAAGACCATTAAAACACTGAATATTGTAATAGGTTGAAATCCGGTATTCAAGCTGTATGTTTATACTGTATATGTCTGTATAAATATGTAAATGTACAGATAGAAACACAATGAGAAAAACATAATGCAGTGTATATGTGCACACAGGAGGCCATGGAAATATGTAAAGCTTTCTTACTCCCGTTCCTCTGTAGGGAAAGGTAGAGGGATAGCAAATAGTTTACTTTTGTGTGAATGTGTACTAAAACACTAACAAATATATGTGATTTAAATGCAGCCTTCAAGGAATATCTTGAGTGGTTGCTTTTCACTTATTGTCTGTTTTTATATATATATATATACAGATGAGAAGAATAATAAGCTTACATGCTATTTAGAGATACTATATATATGCAATCTTACATCTACACAACTTTGCAACATTATACAAAAGAATTTATATTCCTAGAAATAAGAACAAGCTTGCATGCTATTTATTGATACTATATATACAATGTTATATCTACACAACTTTGCAACAGATGCAACATTATACAAAAGAATTTATATTCCTAGAAATAATAAGCTTACATGCTACTTATAGATACTATATATACAATCTTACATCTACACAACTTTGCAACAGATGCAACATTATACAAAAGAATTCATATTCCTAGAAATAAGAATAAGCTTACATGCTACTTATAGATACTATATATACAATCTTACATCTACACAACTTTGCAACAGATGCAACATTATACAAAAGAATTTATATTCCTAGAAATACAATTACTGCACTGTACTGTACATGTAATTCTTATAAGGAGCTGTTTTCACCTTTCTTATTTTTAATTCCTTCCCCTTTTTTCTCCCTTTATCACATTTACTACAGAGTAAATATGTTTTGTTTACTCTCTCCTATACAGATAGTTTTCTTCTCTTTTTTTCTTCCCAAATACAGAGATGTAATAATATAAACATCCCACCAATAACTATACACAGACTTACACATATATAAAGATATAAAATGTATAATTCCACAATTTTGCTTCCATTTTCAACTCACAGACCCCCTGCCTCATCCAGGGGGAGGAAAGGCCCTCAACCATCATATACTACCAATAATCCAGCACAAAAAGTAGGGTTGTTCCCCCCAAAAAAAATTTTTGTTGGACTACAAATCCCATTATCCCTTACCCTAGGCTCTACTGGCTCCAGGTGTCCAGAATGTCTGGCTTGCCAAGGCTTCGCTCCTGTTTAATTTAATTCACCTGTCCCCAATTTACTGGTGTCTCCCAAAGAGGTGATGGGAACTGTAGTCCAAAACCAACATCCCTAGCTCTTCATTTATACCTGTCTGATAAGAACATATATATAAGAACATAAGAACAGCCTTGCTGGAAGAGGCCACAGGAGCCCATGATCCAGTCCAGCATTCTGCCTCACACAGTGGCTCCCCATGTGCTTCAGGGTATTATTCCCAAGCAGATGCCTTCTTCACCTGCTTAGGATTCCCTGGAAATGGCATTGAGAGAGATCCTGTCTATCCTCTCCAACCCAGAGGTTGTCCTTAGGTATCCATTATAATTATAGCCATGGATACCCTTGTCCTCCATGAACTTGTCTAATCCTTTCTTGAAGCTGTCAAGACTGACAGCTGTCACCACTTCTTCTGGCAGGGAGTTCCATAGACCAATAATCCTCTGGGTGAAAAAGTACTTTCTCTTATTTGTTTGAGAACTAGTACCCAAAAGTTTCATGCAGTGCCCCCCAGTTCTTGTGTTGTGTGATAGGGAAATCAGTTTTTCCTTATCTACTTTGTCCACACCATGCATGATTTTATAAACTTCAACCAGGTCTCCTCTTAGACGCTGTCATTCAAGAGTGAAGAGGCCCAACTGTTACAGCCAATCCGATCGCCCCGAAGAGGTGACGAGCGGGTGGAAGAGCCAACCCGAGGCCACGGCGCTGCAAGGGGTGGGGCCACTAGGAGAGAGGAAAAAAGCTGGAAACCACCACCTGCAGAACTTTTGATTGGCGTGTTCGAAAGGCCACGTGATGCGCCGCGCACTAGGAGGGGGGGTGAGGATATGCAGGAGGCCGAGGCTGCCCGGGCCTTTTGTGGGTCTCCATGGCAACGACAGGCCTACTGGGAGATGGCTGCTTTCCCTGGCAGTCCATCCCCACCCCAGGATGAGCCCTTCTTTGCCATAGCAACCTCCACACATGCCCCCCCCCCCAAACATTCCTGCTGCTAGTTTCCTTTGTACACATGGAGCCTGCAAAAAATAAAAGTATTTTGTTCCTAGAAAGTCACTGTCACTAAGTCTTCTGGGGCAGATCCCAAAAATATATAAATAAATATGCAATGAGGTTTGCATCTTAAAAAAGGACTGCCAGTAGTCAAGATGCTGAACTTTACTACAAGGTCAGCAGGTCGAGACCTGAGAGCTTGCATAACAGAGTTAGCTGTCGTCTTGTCCCAGCTCCTTGCCAACCTAGAAGCTCGAAAGCAAGAAACTGCAAGTAGATAAATAGGTACCGCTTCAGCGGGGAAGGTAAACAGTGTTCGGCCGAGCCCCGAGTGCTGCATAACGGAGCTTGCTCCTGTTGTCTGCCCCAGCTCCTGCCAGACTAGAAGTTCGAAAGCAAGACATTGCAAATAGGTACCTCTTCAGCAGGGAAGGTAAACAGTGTTCTGTACATTTATGGTGGCTAGTCATCCCTGGCACATGTCCATGAAAACATCTGCAAAGGCAGACAACGCTGGCTCTTTAAGCTATAAGCGGAAATGAACACTTCCCACTCCCTGGAGTGACAGCCAGATTCTTTCGCCTACGAAAACCTCTTCTATGATAGGGACTGGTAAACCTGTGACCTTCCAGATGTTGAGCGCTCATCTTCACAAACACACTCTGCTTTGCTAGTAATGTTGGCGGGAAGGGCAGCGCAAGAACATCTGGGATGCCGCAAATTGCCCACCTCTGCAACAACAACAAAAAAAAGACTGAAAATATCGCTTTGAGTTGTCATGTTTTGGATTGGATTAATGCTTTCCCTTACAAGATATTAATACAGATGTGCCGTTGGAAACCTTTCCTTGACACCAGTGTTCAAGAAAGCTGGAGCCACATGTGGTCACAGCGAGGTGTCAGGCCAGTGGTGGTCTCCAGGCAGCCATAGATCAGTAACTGGGAAATTTCAGATAATAACTACAATCCAGAAAGCACCAGCGTTGCAACACTTGATTAATTAATTTCAGCAGGATTTCTACAGAAGCCCTGTATGCGCCTTTATCAAAATCAGCTGAGGATGCTTAGAGATAGCTTTTATGGGAATTGAACCGTTTTGCAGCCAAACTGGTTTTTACTATGTCCAGATATATTAAAACCTATGCGACCAAGATAGAATTTATGAAAGCTGTCAACCTCCATTTCGTACCTGACAATTCTTTGGCTTTTCACAGGAGTGACTTCGATGAG
The DNA here is from genome assembly GCA_035047305.1 of Bradypodion pumilum. Lineage (NCBI taxonomy): Eukaryota > Metazoa > Chordata > Lepidosauria > Squamata > Chamaeleonidae > Bradypodion > Bradypodion pumilum. The sequence continues at coordinate 16,117,040 of JAWDJD010000015.1, forward strand.
GAATCAGGTACATTTAAAAAAAAAAACAACCTGACTGCCAAATAAAATTTATTTTACAGCATGCCATGTGGGAGTATTTATGAAAATATTTTATCTGAACATTCTGTTTACCATTATTTATTGATGCTGCATTTAAAAAATATTATGCCGAAAATGTATTCCAATGCACATTAGTAAATAAATTATGGTTGTAATTTCCTAATGCATTTTTAATTATGAATTTATCCATGTCTCCCTTTTATTTACGGTTGCAGGGCTGTGTATATAATGGGAGACACTCTTAATTAAGCATCCTTGGACATTGCATGTGGCAAAATGGTCTGGGGGGGGGGTTGTTGTTGTTGTTGTTTTTAATGTTTGTTTTCTCATGTAAGGCAATCTGATGTGATAATCAACAACTATTCCCCTGCTGATTGAGATTTCCACTTGTCAGCTGGCCAAGAAACAAAGGAGGTTCAGGCAATCCTAGGGTGCAGTTGCTCAGAAGTAAACCCCCTGTTTTGGGAGTATATCATTTCTTTGCAACTGTATTGATTATTTATAATAGTATATTTGTAATAGTATGTATATATCATACCTGTCAAGTTTTGGATTTGGAAATAAGGGAAATTTCCCGGCAAATACGGGATACTTGACAGCTATGCTTATCCTGTGCTGCCCTCCAATGGCGGCAATAGGGCATTGCAGTCTAATTAATACGGGATGACGGCGGGAAAGAGGGTAGAATAAGGGGTTTTCCTGGCCAATAAGGGATACTTGACAGCTATGGTATATATTTGTAATATTATGTGCATTTGTAATAGTATGTATATATCATACCTGTCAAGTTTTGGATTTGGAAATAAGGGAAATTTCCCGGCAAATACGGGATACTTGACAGCTATGCTTATCCTGTGCTGCCCTCCAATGGCGGCAATAGGGCATTGCAGTCTAATTAATAAGGGATGACGGTGGGAAAGGGGGTAAAATAAGGGGTTTTCCTGGCCAATAAGGGATATTTGACAGCTATGGTATATATTTGTAATATTATGTATATTTGTAATAGTATGTATATTTGTAGTAGTATGTACATTAATATGCTGTTAGCCGCTCTGAGTCGGCTCTGGGTCTGAGTAGAGTGAGATATAAATAAATAAATAAATAAACCTATACAGTATAAGCAGCATGGGATGAGCTGCGGTTATGTGGGTAAATCATTTTGAAACCCATGGTTCTTCTTCACATGAGCATAATAACCAGAGTCAAGATGATCCTAGTATCAAACCTAAAAACCTTCTTAGATTCTATCAACATTTAAATACAAATGGTTAAATATAAAGGCAACCCCATACAACAAACAGACATTCTAAAAGTACCCCCACCCCCAATAAAATTATAATAGAAGTAAATAAAACCAACAGTAAACATGCCATAAAATTGGGCTAAAATACAGCAGACCCCAAAAAAGGAGAGGATTACCTAGATTTCTTTTAAAAGCATTTATTTCCATTGCAATAAAGACGGTGATACGTTTCCTTCTACCGCCCTCTGATTGGCTGCCATGATGTATTGTAATTTAAAGGTTTCCCTTGCTCGAAGGCCAGTCGTATCCGACTCTAGGGTGCAGTGCTCATCTCTGTTTCTAAGCCGAAGAGCCAGCGCTGTCTGCTTCTGCAGACGTTTCCGTGGTCATGTGGCAGGCATGACTAGACACCGGAGCACACGGAACGCTGTTACCTTCCCACCGAAGTGGTTCCTATTTATCTCCTTGCAATTTCTTGCTTTCGAACTGCTAGGTTGGCAGGAGCTGGGATGAAGACGGGAGCTCATTTCCGTCCTGCAGTAATTGTAATTTATGCAGGCAATATACTTTTTGCCCTCTTCACATGCACAGAGGCATGCTTTTCCGTATCCTAGCTAGCCCTGGAGATAAAAAGGAGAAAACATCTGGTTTCACAGACAAAGCACTGAAAGAACCTCTACGGCCTCCCAAACCATCAAAGCCCCCTTATGTTACAGAACCCCATAAATGTCCCAATGGCCAACCTTGGCACTCCAGGCGTTGTAGTTGGGACTTCAATTCCCAGAAGCCCTGACCAGCAGGAGTGATGACTTGGGGCTTCTGGGAATTGAAGTCCAAGAACACCTGGGATCCCCCCCATCACTAAATAATAGATAAACAGGAGAAATGTTGTCTGTGCTTCCAGGCATATCAGGAAAAAAAAACGCTGCAGCATTTTAAAGACTAAATGCTATATTATTATTATTATTATTATTATTATTATTATTATTATTATTATTATTATTATTATTATTATTATTATTATTATTATTATTATTATTATTATTATTATTATTATTAAATGTGAGCTTTTGTGGATCAACTCCACTTCATCAGACACGTTTTTTTTCCTTATACATGGATAAATAGAGGGAGAGCACTAGGACCCAGCGGCCACTCTTGATCAGAGAAAGAGCCCGGCGCCTCTTAGCGCATGCGTGCAGCTCCTTCTGCCTTCACCACCCCGCCCACGACGCGCACGCGCAGGAGGGAGCCGGCGTCCATGCTCCCCGCCCCCTCCCTTTTTTTAAAAAAACACACACACACTCACCGTCCGGTCACTTCCGGGTGGAAGGCTATAAGCGCTTCCGGGTCAGGGCGTCTGCCAGAGAGCGGCTTCTTCTTCTTCTTCTTCTTCGTGTCGTGTGTGTGTGTGTGTGTGTCAGAAGCATCTCCGGTGGCCCCGGAAGCGACTGCTTCGTCTCCCAGGGCAACCGCCCTCCCTCCCCTCCCCCTTGCCTTCTCGTTCCTCAGGGGTGGCAGGGCGAGGGGGCTTGGGCCCCCCCGAGGGAAGTGCGGGGGTGGGGGCCCCACGGCTGGCTGCTCCCACCAAGGCCTGTAAGTAAAGTGGGGGAGGAAGAATAGATCTATATGTATATGTGTGTGGGGGGGGAGGGGGAGCTTGGGGCTCCGCCCCTCCCAAAGCCCCGCCCCCTTTGAGGGATTGCCCAGGTGGGTCCGCCTCATTCTCCTCCCTCCAAGGGGGTCCCCAGCAGCTGTGTTGGATTGGGGTGGGGGTGGGACACCCACCTACCTACCTGGGGACTCTCACCTGGATGGGACACTCACCCACCCTCCCACCTGGGGACTCTCACCTGGATGGGACACCCACCCTCCCACCCACCTGGGGACTCTCACCTGTATGGGACCTCTACCCACCCACCTGGGGACTCTCACCTGGATGGGACACCCACCCTCCCACCCACCTGGGGACTCTCACCTGTATGGGACCTCTACCCACCCACCTGGGGACTCTCACCTGGATGGGACACCCACCCTCCCACCCACCTGGGGACTCTCACCTGTATGGGACACTCACCCACCCTCCCACCTGGGGACTCTCACCTGTATGGGACCTCTACCCACCCTCCCACCTGGGGACTCTCACCTGGATGGGACACCCTCCCACCCACCCACCTGGGGACTCTCACCTGTATGGGACCTCCACCCACCCACCTGGGGACTCTCACCTGTATGGGACCTCCACCCACCCACCTGGGGACTCTCACCTGGATGGGACACCCACCCACCCACCCTCCCACCCACCTGGGGACTCTCACCTGGATGGGACACTCACCCACCCACCCACCCACCTGGGGACTCTCACCTGGATGGGACCTCCACCCACCCACCTGGGGACTCTCACCTGGATGGGACCTCCACCCACCCACCCACCTGGGGACTCTCACCTGGATGGGACCTTCACCCACCCTCCCACCCACCCACCTGGGGACTCTCACCTGGATGGGACACTCACCCAACCTGGGGACTCTCACCTGGATGGGACCTCCACCCACCCACCTGGGGACTCTCACCTGGATGGGACACTCACCCACCCACCCACCTGGGGACTCTCACCTGGATGGGACACTCACCCACCCACCCACCTGGGGACTCTCACCTGTATGGGACACTCACCCACCCACCCACCTGGGGACTCTCACCTGGATGGGACACTCACCCACCCTCCCACCCACCCACCTGGGGACTCTCACCTGGATGGGACCTCCACCCACCCATGCAGCTGCTGGTGGGTGAGCAGGTGTTCCCGAACCCACCCCCAAGCAAGCCATGGTGCCCTGAAGCAGTAATATTGGAAGTATTTGGGGGATCTGCAGTGGGTCAGTGGTTAAGATGCTGAGCTTGACGACTGAGAGGTCTGCAGGTCAAATAGTTCAAGACTCAAGTATTGCACAACAGAGCGAGGTCCCGTTGTCTGCCCCAGCTCCTGCCAACCTAGCAGTTCAAAAGCAAAGAAATTGCAAGTAGGACCGCTTCAGCGGGAAAGGTGACAGTATTCCGTGGACTCTGGCGTCTTGTCATGCCTGCCACATGACCGTGGGAAACGTCTGCAGGGGCAGACAGTGCTGGTTCTTTGGCTGTAAACGGCTGAGCACCAGCCCCCTAGAGTCAGATACGACTGGCTTTTGCACATAGGAGACCTTTACCTTACATGAGGGTCACATGAGACCATTGCCTTAACACATGGGTTTGCACCCTATAGTCCAGACCTGGCCCACAGCGGCAACTCATCCTGCCCACAGAAGTGGATGCAATACAACAGCCGCAAACATGCATGTGCAAACGCACCCACCGCAGGTTACGGCAGCGTTTATGGCAGGGGGGGAACCCACATGCCTGGCCTGCTCAGCTGTCTGAGACGGTGTGGTCCAGCCCATGGCGTGGAAAGGTTGAGAACCGCTGCCTTAACAGAAGGAGCATAACTTATTTGAGTAATTGATCTGACTATATGGTCAAGGCATTTAAGTAACCAGATCTTTCAAAACGTTATGGCTTGTCCCTCTGCCCATGACCAGAACCTCTGCACATGAAGAATTGGGTTGTTTCTGCACAAGCTCATGTATAGTTTAGTCTCTGTGCAATTTAGAACATTTGTTATGCTGCATTCTCTGAACAAAGTACTTTCTATACTTTTGATCCAGAACTGACTGTGTAATATATATGTATATATGTTTAAATTATCTAGGGAGAAAGAACACTACCTTCAAGACAGTGCATCCGCCACCTTTTCTGAGCACCATGTGAGGCTGGATTCCCATAGTAAGTAGCTCTTCCTTAGTACTTTGTTGAAACTAATTTGCTTAATGTTAAACGGCACCCCTGACTTTCCATCCCCTACTCCTAGAACCTTGTATCTTATAACCCCGCATGTATTGCACACCGAAATCAGGTTGGAAATGTGTGCAAGTTGCCAGAATCCTCACATTGACTCTCCCAACTTGAGCTGCTGGGCATTGTACGCCACTGAAATCTCAATGGTTGTCCATTCCCCACATCTGGGGGAGACCAGGGTTGGTTGGTGGTTTTTATCATTTAGTACGAGTGTTCTTTGACAGAGTTCCAGAGCTTTTGGCCAGCCTCCCCTCCTTCCATGTCGTCTGGAATGTGCCAGACATTTAGACATACTGAGGGTCTCCTCCACTTCCAGATGCCTGGAACGGGCGGCATTAGACCAGGGGCTCTCAACCTTTAAAAGCCAGGGACCACGTCATGCTCCCTCAGACAGCTTCGGGGTCCGGATGCCCTTCCTCCACCCCATGGCACTTCCTGGTGTGGTGGAGGGAGTGGGGGGGCACATGAAATGGTGCCACAGGCTGGCACTTCCTGGTGTGGTGGAGGCAGTGGGGGGCACATGAAATGGTACCACAGGCTGGCACTTCCAGGTGTGGTGGAGGCAGTGGGGGCACATGAAATGGTACCACAGGCTGGCACTTCCAGGTGTGGTGGAGGCAGTGGGAGGCACATGAAATGGTACCACAGGCTGGCACTTTCTGGTGTGGAGGCAGTGGGGGGCACATGAAATGATGCCACAGGCTGGCACTTCTTGGTGTGGTGGAGGCAGTGGGGGGCACATGAAATGGTGCCTAGGTTGGCACTTCCTGGTGTGGTGGAGGCAGTGGGGGGCACATGAAATGGGGCCACAGGCTGGCACTTCCTGGTGTGGTGGGGGCAGTGGGGGGCACATGAAATGGTGCCTAGGTTGGCACTTCCTGGTGTGGTGGAGGCAGTGGGGGGCACATGAAATGGTACCATAGGCTGGCACTTCCTGGTGTGGTGGAGGCAGTGGGGGGCACATGAAATGGTCCCACAGGCTGGCACTTTCTGGTGTGGAGGCAGTGGGGGGCACATGAAATGGTGCCACAGGCTGGCACTTCTTGGTGTGGTGGAGGCAGTGGGGGGGCACATGAAATGGTGCCTAGGTTGGCACTTCCTGGTGTGGTGGAGGCAGTGGGGGGCACATGAAATGGTACCATAGGCTGGCACTTCCTGGTGTGGTGGGGGCAGTGGGGGGCACATGAAATGGTGCCACAGGCTGCATCGGGCCCACAAGCCACAGGTTGAGAATCCCTGTTTCAGACTACCAAACCCATCAGCACAAACATGGCAAATGGTTAAGGATGATGAGAGTGGGTGTTCAAAACATCAGAGGGCACCATTGTTTGTTTGTGCGATTTGTACCCCATCGTCCTCCCAAATTGGGACGCAAAGCAGGTTAGAACTTAATGTATAATGAAATTTTAATCCTTGATTGAACTGGTTATCAAATTAAAATTTAATGTAGTTACAAACAATTTTCAAATGCCACAAGTCAAGATGGAAGTTGCAATAAAATTAGAAAAGAGCAACAAATCCCATCGGTTGGGGGCCGCAGTGGCTTAGTGGCCAAGAGGCTGAGCTTGATGACCGGAAGGTGGATCACTAACCCGACCACCCTGAGCACTAACACCCTTGGGTGGCGAAGTCCGCAGGGAAGGGTGAGGGTCCCCAAGTGGATTAAATCCCTCTTGATGGGGTGTAGCAGCTTCATCCATCCTGGCCTGGGGATGATGATGATGATGATGATGACTTTGCGTGCCAAAAGGGCTCAGGACCAGAAGTGACTGGATCAGTGGTACTATGGGTGTGTCACGCTGCGATGCAGAAGGCAAATGGAAGGCCACTGCATTCTATTCTCAGGCTGATCGCCATGAGGATCGCCAATATATGGAATCGGATACAGCACAGGAAGAAGAAGAAGAAGGGGATGCAGCTCATAGCACATGGATTCCCAACCTTTTCAAGCCATGGGCCGGGTCATGCTCTCTTGTCAGCTTCAAGGGTTCCGGACAGCCATTGTACCCTGCCTGCACGGTGGGGTGCAGCCATTTTGTCCCAGCAGCTTCAAAGGGGTGGTCATTTTTGTTTCTTAGATGCCTTTGGAGGGGTGGGGGAGAGGCCACATGAAATGGTACTCGTGGGCCGGATCCAGGCCACTAGCCTTAGGTTGGGAACCCCTGTCATAGCCGGTCCACAACACTTCTCTCCCCCCCCCCCCCATAGTTAGAGATGCCAAACCCTTGAGAACATACCAACCTTCCCCCTCATTTTCCGGCCTTGGAAAGCAGGCATGTTTCCCTCCCTCCCACCGCATGGGCCGCAGTGCTGAACTCTTCAGTGCATCATCAAGCCCAAGGTCGCCACGACCCAGGAGGAGCGGAAAGCGGCCTCTCTCTCTCTCTCAGTTCTTAAGTGGTTTATTATGATGAAGTTGTCAAACAGTTCCCTTGCCAAGGCATGTGCAACGCATTGCAACTCCCCATGCTGGGGCTTTAGGTCATTGCTGCTCCAGCCCACAGGCGAGTTGTTGATTAAGGCTGGCGTTTGCATCTGGGTAAACCTTCTTGCTCAGCTTTCCCTCGTGTGAAGCAACGCCTGGAGTGCACAGTGTTGTCTATGTGTCTACGTGTGCGCGAGCGGGAATAAGCAGGTCACCTTTCAGCATTGTCTTTCTGATGCTGCAAACTCAGAGGCTGGTCCTGTCCGAAGAGGCTGGTATTGGGTCATGTCATAAAAGAACAGTGTATACTAGTTCCCTTGGGTGGTGTTGATGCACTTTTGCTGCCAGGCGGCAGTGGGCATAGTGGGAGCTGCAACTCTCATAATGTCCCCATGTACAAATACATCACCCAACAGACCGACCATTTGAACAGCTATGGCGTGCTTTGAAAACTGTACATGATAGGCAAATTCCGAGTTCAGATTTGGAGTCGGCACACTCGATATCAGATGCGCTTTTGCTGCCAGGCGGCAGTGGGCATAGTTGGAGCTGCAACTCTTATAATGTCCCCATGTACAAATACATCACCCAACAGACCAACCATTTGAACAGCTATGGCGTGCTTTAAAAACTGTGCATGATAGGCAAATTCAGATTTGGAGTCGGCACACTTGATATCATGTAAACCACATGTGTTGTTCCCAGGAGCAAAAACCGTTGCGCAGTGTAAGGATCCGGAGCAAGAGGACAGAGTTCAAGGGTTTCCTGTGACCTGTGGGTACCCAGAGCCATAATTTCAATCCTTTTGAATATCTGCACAATTGTACAGATGTGTGCAATGGAAATCTCTTTCCAGATTGTACATGTTAAGCACTTTTGGCAGAGCAGCTGTTCTCATGTTGGCCGGGAAAGCTTGGGTTTGGATCTATGCGCAACCTGCTAGCCTAACTATGAAAAGGAAGCCCCTAAAAGCAGGGGTTCTCAAGGTTTTCCCACCACAGGTCGGACCACTTACCCTGTCATAAACAGGGTTAGGCGCGCTTCTACAGATGCATTTATGGCTGTTGTAAACCTGTCTGCTCCAGAGGTCGTCGCCATGGGCCGGATGATTTGCCGCCGTGAGCTGGGCCCAGCCTGCGTGCCGTCGGTTGCCAACCCCTGCTCTAAAAGGAGGTGATTTTGATGCTTCTGCCCTGTAACTGTGCTGCAGAATTCAGTCCCATTGGAGGAAATTAAGCATGTCCGGACCAGGCAAACGCTGCTTTTTCCATATAATAAGCACCACAACACCACAACTCCCGCCCCGTCCGGCTGTGTACAATATTGGCATGAAAAATGACGCGGCTTTGTCATCTGTTCCAATTGATATTGCATTCTTTGCGGCGACAGCTGAAAAGGCCCACAGGTGCCGTATAAAGAGGTGACCATGTTGTCATCTTTCATTTAGGCGTCCCTCTGCAAAGCCATAATTACCTAATTAGGTTGTTAATTAGGAGATTAGCATTTCGCTGTATTGATAGAATGCTCTTTGCCAGCGGAAGTGGAGGAACGGATCCGCCTGGCCTAATTTATAAGGGGAGCCGCATGATAAACACTTATTTAGTTGCCTTAAGGTATTGATGGGAGGGAATCGCATAGTTTATCTGAAGAGGAGAGTCTTTACCTACAGGCAGAGGTGCGCAGGGAGCATCAGGAGCACATGGGAGGGAGGGGCAGGAGGGTTTGGGGTTTCCCTTCCTCGTTTTCTGCTCTATGGCATGACGACCACGGCGGATTCTGGACCACTCCACCATTAATGGGGATTCAAGCCAATTAAAGAAAATATATGAAGGGGTAGATTAATTGATTAGGATAATTTGGGCTAATTAAGAAATTGCCCCCAAGGAAATGGGTTGGGGGGGATGCTTAAAACATTCCCCCCCCCCGACAAGGCTCTTTTTTGCTAGAGAAGTAATATTTTAGTACAAAAGTTACTGTATAAGTTACTTATACTGTCCAGGCATGACTAGACACCGGAGCGCATGGAACGCTGTTTACCTTCCCACCAAAGTGGTCCCTATTCATCTACTTGCAATGTCTTGCTTTCCAACTGCTAGCTTGGCAGGAGCTGAAGACAAGAGACGGGCGCTCACTCCCTCGTGAAGCACTCAGGTCTCAAACTGCTGACCTTTCCAGTCCTCAAGTTCAGCGTCTTAACCCCTAAGCACATTCTTTTTGTCGTTTTGAGAATCATGGGTCGGACAGCTGTGGCCCTCCAGTGTGCAAATGTGAATCTAGCCCAGGGGTTCCCAAACAAGCCGGGGGAGCATTGGGTCATGCTCTCTCAGTTGGCTTCGCGGGCCAGACGGCCATTTTGCTGTGCTTGCATGATGGGGGTGCTCATTTTGTCCCGACAGCTTCAAAGGGGTGGCCATTTTGTTTCTCGAATGCCCTTGGAGTGGTGGTGGTGGTGGGCGCATGAAATGGCGCCGGGGGCCAGAATCATCCTGTGGGATCCCCTGAGCTAGTCAGACAGATTGAGTTGATGCAGTGGAAGAAAAAGCATCATCCCACAGTCCATTTGTCGTGGTTGAAGCGGTCCATTGTAGTCCGTATTTTTATTTGCATGCCACCCGATCGATGCTGACTTACAGCAACCCTTCCCTGGGTTTTCCACACAGCGATTGCTATGGCGATAGACGATGTTGTTTTCCAATGTGCCATCTTTTTAAACAGCAGTGGCAACACAGGTGCTTCGGAAACCGGTGGCGTTGAGTCCCTCTCCCTTTCTCTTCTGCGCATAGAAGCTGCTGGAGGATGGAGTCTGTCTGTAGTTCTGGAGCAGAACTCTCGCCTTCCACGCAAGAAGTCCCAGGTTCAAATGTCGCCATTTCCCGTTGAAAAGGCGCCGTGATAAAAAGGTTGGGGAGCTTTTTCCGCTACGGACAGGACGAGGTCAAATGGCTTGCCGGTCTGATCCAGCGTAAAGCAGCCTCATAGACTCAACCTTTGGCGGCTTTTCTAAGTAAGTACTCTTTTTTGTAGTTCTGAGCATCACGGGTCAGACAGCTGTGGCCTTCCAGATGTTTCTGATCAGCAACTCTCATCATTCCTCCCCACACTAACTTCCCAAGGAAGTCTTTGTCTCTGACGATGCTCAGCAATCTCAAAACATATCTTCCCCGCTTAAGCGCACGGCTCTCCCGTTGAGCACAAACCTTTATGTTGTTTTATTATGTACACGACTTTAATAAACTGAAGAAAGTGGCAAAGTAACCCAGTTGCATGTAATTTCTCATCCAAAATGACTCCATAGTACCAGGGTGGGGAACATGCAGCCCTTCAAGGACTATTGGCATGAATTCTGTGACGACGTACCATTGGCTAGGTTGGTGGGAATGATGTCCAGCAACATCTGGAGGTGACACTGTGGCCCTTCCTTCTGTAGCAGGATGAACTGCGCATCGCTTCTGTTTATTCCTGGAGTAACATCTCCATTTGTTTATTGCTATCGAAGAGCAAGAGATTTCTGCAGTGGAGGGGAGGCTAACGGAGAGCATTAAATCTTAAATCTTCTGTCCCAGACATTTTTGAACATTGCCCCTCAAACACCGTCCCAGCATGGTCAGTTTTCACGTACTGGGAATTGTAGCTTACAATATATGGCAAACAACAGGTTGAAAATGACTAGGTAAAGGTCGCCCTTGCTCGAAATCCAGGTGTACCCAACTCTAGGGTTCAGTGCTCATCTCTGTTCGTAGCCAAAGAGCTGTCTGTGTCTGTAGATGTCTCTGTGGACATGTGGCAGGCGTGACGACACGGTGTGCATGGAACACTGTCTACCTTCCCACCGAAGTGGTCCCTATCGATCTACTTGCAATTTCTTGCTTTTGAACTGCTAGGTTGGCAGGAGCTGGAAAAGAGACAGGCAGTACTCGGGTCTCGAACTGCTGACCTTCCAGTCATCACGTTCAGCGTCTTAAACATGTAAATATGTGCGGTCTTTGCTGATTTCTTCAGCCACTAATGGGAAAGGGTCACTCCTTTCGCTTGGTCTGTGTGCCAGCTATACCTTTTCTTTGATTTTAGCCCTTTTAAGGAGGCAAATAATGTTGTTGTTTTTCTCCCTCCTTCGAGCCATCTTGTCCATGCTCCAAAAAATGGGTTTTTGGTACATCTAGAGATGAGTGGCTCAAGTGGCTAAGACGCTAAGAGGCAGAAGGTCAGCAGTTCGTTTCCCGAGTACTGCAGGACGGAATGAGCTCCCATCTTTGCCCCAGCTCCTGCCAACCTAGCAGTTCGAAAGCAAGACATTGCAAGTAGATCAATAGGGACCACTTCGGTGGGAAAGGTAAACAGCGTTCCGTGCGCTCCGGTGTCTAGTCATGCCTGCCACATGACCACGGAAACGTCTGCAGCAGCAGACAGCGCTGGCTCTTCGGCTTTGAAACGGAGATGAGCACTGCACCCTAGAGTCGGATACGACTGGCTTTCGAGCCAAGGGAAACCTAGAGATGAGCCGGACCCTGAAGAATTGCTTTTCTTACTGTTGTTTTGGGAAGATTAAGACAAAGAATGTGTTGGAAAACATTGGAAGGATCTTTGTTGATGATGTTTATCATCTGTGTTCACTATAGGATGATCGCTACAATGTTTTATTATGTTTGGTGAGGAGTTTCCTTTCCTTTTAACTGTATCGAAAGGTGGTGTTGGATGTATCACTCGCACAGGAAATTAAATAAATATTTTAAAAAAAACTCCAAGTAACCTTTAAAAGTAATGAAAGTAATGAAAATGCTGCAACATTAGTATTTTCTGTGTTGAAACTGTTAAAGCTGATGCTTTTGTCCTTCTATCAAATCAGGAACGGTGATGCCACTTTTAACACATTATTTCTAAGGTCTGGTGCAGAAATCATGCCCGACCCATCGGACGTTGCTTCGGTCTCCTTCGCTTCTAACTCTCCCCCTCCCCCCCATGTGTTTTAATGCTTTTTCTTATGCCCTAGTTGTTGTTAACTTTGCTTTGTTGTGTCTAACTCATGTTGGGATAGGCGCCTTGTGAGTAGACCAAAAATACATGTAATTTTTCTGTTTAAAACTCTTCCCAAAGTGGCGAAAACTGTGGAAAAATTCCAAAGTGCACTTTAGAAAGAGTTTTGGAACAGAAAAAGAAGTGTTTGGGGGCTTTTTAGTAAGCTTCAGAGCTGCCTCCCCCTCCCAGGCATGTTCGTCACGTTTCCGTCAGTGCCAGCTAGTGGCCAGCCTTGGTAATTGCAGGAGAAGTCCCCGCCTAACAGCTGATCGGGGGGGGGGGAAATTCCACCACTTCTTGGTTGCGAGGAGAGCTTCTGAGGGACGAAAATGTTCAAAAATGGAGCAGAAATGCTCCAAACACCCTACCACCGCCCTGGCAGGCATTGGAACACCCACAAAAATCTTTCTGCATTGTGAGTTTTTTCCCATAAATTGGGCCGCCATTTCCTTAGCATTTCCTTTCATAAGCCAAGTTTTCGGTTACCCGAGGTGTCCGTAACCCAGGCATACCTGTCAACCGTGGCTCCGGACAATACGGGACCTGCACAAAACGGCTCTGCGCAAGTTGCCTTCTACACATGCTTAGAAGGCTTTTACGCTTGCGTAGAACCCTTCTACGCATGTGTAGAAGGGTTCTACGCAAGCGTAGAAAGGTTCTATGCAAGCGTAAAAGCCTTCTACGCATGTGTAGAAGGCGACTTGCGCAGAAGGGATGTGCAGTACCTCTTTCCCTCACTGCCAAATTCTGGGGTTTTGGCAGCTCCAGGCGGGAAATGGCGCAAATCGGCGCTGAAAAACGGGAAATCCCGGCCACTCCGGGAAGGTTGACATGTATGAACTCAGGGTTTTACTGTACTAATTTTACTACTCCTTCACTCTGCGCAGAAATGCTCCTTTTTAAGCATTTCTGTCCCTCGCTATATTTCAAGCACCCCATTTAACGTCTGTTCCTTTGGTTGTTCTATGCTGGTCTTGGACCATAACAAAGATTTTTATTTTATTTTACATTATTTACAAATGGAACCGGTCAGTAGTAGTGGAAGCCAAGCAAAACACTCTATGTATTCACCAGAACGCACTCCCACATCCCGTTCCTTTGCTGTGTCTTCTGCTTTTTACAGAGCTATGGCATTTAGTAGTCTATTAAGTTTCCGCCTCTTCCAGCTGCTGTTTCTAGGAAAGAAAGAGGGTCGCGCCCTTTTCCTCAAGCACATCAAATTATGTCTGAGCAACCAACTCTATTAAAAGGCTCTTCTTCTTGGAAACCAGCATAGCACATGCTGTAATCATAGTCTACCAGCACAGTTACAGAAGAAACCAAGTTTGTGAAACGGGAGTTGAGTCCTGATTTGTTTTCACTAACTAGAGTTCCTCGACTTGGTGCATGACCACAATTTCAGACAAAATTGGGTGCTTCGTTATCTTGACGGCGGAAGACAGAACCTGCTAGCCCAAGAATTGGAGTTAGTTTTGGGGGTTATGCATACATGGGTGTCCAGTGTACAGCCTCTTGACACGGCCTGCCCTGGGAATGATAACGTCTAAAGAAAGATGCTTCAACTCAACACTCTTGTCTGTCTTCAGAAAAGTAGAATTTCCAACACTATGAGGAGGCACCATGTGAGGTTGAGTCTCTTCTTCGGATTTCCATTCTTCCTATCTGGGCAAGGGCAGATGGTGGCCTACAATGTCCTTGCAGCACATGCTTTCAGGTTGACCCAGGGAGTCTCAACCTGCGGTGCCATATCTGGGCAAGGGCAGACGGTGGCCTACAATGTCCTTGCAGCACATGCTTTCAGGTTGACCCAGGGAGTCTCAACCTGCGGTGCCATATCTGGGCAAGGGCAGACGGTGGCCTACAATGTCCTCGCAGCACATGCTTTCAGGTTGACCCAGGGAGTCTCAACCTGCGGTGCCATATCTGGGCAAGGGCAGATTGTGGTCTACAATGTCCTCACAGCACATGCTTTCAGGTTGACCCAGGGATTCTCAACCTGCGGCGCCATTTCATGTGCCCCCCATCACCTCCTCCACCACACCAGGAAGTGCCATGGGGTGTAGGAAGGGCAAAGTGGCAAAGCTGCCTGAGAGAGCATGACCCAATGGCCCCCAATGGCTTAAAAAGTTTGAGACCTTTTTCCTTTGACGCACCTTCTTAGTAGGTCTTAATTCTCCGTTTGCTTTCAGGTCTACAGCATTGAATCAGAATTGGGTGACTTACGGTTGGCAATGTTTAGATGTTGACGCTCCTTTCCTTAATGTGGCGTCTAACCAAAGCAGGTGTGGTCTCATTTTGCATTCCACATTGGTTCCACGATTAGCAGCATTAACGAGGCTGGTTTTAAAATAGCTGCTTTGCAGCTGAAAAGCATTTTGCCACCCAAATTTCACGAAGCTGCCAGAGTCTTTCAACTAAAGCATTCCCTGCTCCTTTCCTACTGAATGGCCGTGCATGCGCGCGCACATGATCCTTCTACTGTGCTCACCTCAGGCTTCTTTCAAAGCCCGCATCTGGGTAAGGAAAATCCAACATTAAAGATGTTCTTGGAGCCAAGTGGGAGGTCCATTCTTTACCAGTGGTTCGGGAGACACAGGTGGCGTAAGATCTGCCTTGCTCTCCGAGCACATGGAACCGGAGGCTGCAATTTGGGTGAAATTAAAGGAAATGGGAATTATTTTTTCAGATTCCAATTTACTGGTTGCAATCCATCAGTTTTTGTTTCACTGTGCCTGCCTCTGGCTGGGCGATAACACCAGCTGTTGATAAAAAGCTCCATTTCCACCAACTTATTTGCTGGTAGAGCATGGCCGTTGATTGTGGCCATTAAGAGCTGTTTTTTAACCTCATTGTTCATGAGTCTTTTTTCCCCCTTTATGTCATGCTGCAATAATAAAGGAAGCTAAACTAACCCAGGCATCTGTTTTCCAATAGTGGGCAAGCACATGTCACTGACATGGTTACAGTCAGAAGGATAATGGGTTCTTCTTCATCTTTCATGCTCCGCTCAAGCCCCGGACTGCCCAAATGAAGGCACCATCTAGGCTTTGTCATTGGCCAAACTTAAGCCCTCACCAGTACATGTTTCCAGTAGTAATCGGCCGACTCTCTCTCTCTCTCTCCCCATTCACGGCATGTGCTGTTGTACTCTGCCACTTGAGCATGTCGGTCTTACATTTAGGAACTCCGACTCTATCTTCCGACGTTTTTGCCACCGGATGGGCGGAATAATGGCTCTCCTCCTGCCGCCTTGACGCACCTGTAGCTCCAAAAGTGCCACCTGCTTGAAAGAGGTTCGGGCAGTCCGATCAATGTGCGGCCGCCCTGAGCCTGCGCACCGTTCTAGCCACAGAATGGTTTAAAACCAGGGTGCGACACGGAAAAAGGCCATAAGTATATAAATAAACAAATAAGGCAAATACATCTGCCGTTACCATGTTGTTAACTCCCACCACCACCACCACCCAGCAGCCATTAAATCATTTCCAAGTACAGTAGTCGTGTGGGAGGTGAATTAACTAACCATTATCAATTTTATAAATACACAATTAACAAGCCCGCATTTATATGACACATTGATGGGGGCAGCTGTAATTTCTGATTGTAAGTTGGTTCCCACACCATCACTCCTCTGTCCTCTTTTTCTTCATGCATCTTTAGGTTATTGCTTGATCGAGGCAGTAGCTCTAGTACCGTGATGGCGAATCTTGGCACTCCAAATGTTCTTCGACTTTGATTCCCAGAAGCCAAGCTCCCATGAATCCGCACGAATGGGTTTACTGCGATTCATCTGGCCCTCGTCGCTCCTGGAAGCGGAAGTAAAATGCGCCCATACGGAGGAAGGGTTAACCCGGAAGAGTCTTAACCATACGGGCGCGTTTTACTTCCGCTTCCAGGGCGGCGCGGGCCAGATGAATCGCAGTAAACCCATTCATGCGGATTCATGGGGGCTTGGCTTCTGGGAATCGAAGTCCAAGAACATCTGGAGTGCCAAGGTTCACTATCATGGCTCTAGTACTTATGAGGTAGACGGCGCCTGCCTTTGATTTGGACAAACCGCAATGGATGTATATGAAGTAGGAACCCATGTGCTTGCTTGAGGAAGTGCTGCAGGTACGCCAAAAAAGGAGGAGCCCTTTGGAAGCAGTTATTTTTAAATTGTTCATAAATGTTTGAGATGTCCTGTACGAACCAGCCTAGAAATGGACATCATTGGGGGCTTTTTAACACAGCGCAAAGACAGATTGTGGAGGGGACACAGTTGAAGCATATAAAATTATGCACGGAGATGGGAAAGCCCTTCGTATAACGTAATCGCTGGACAGGGTTGTTAAGAATAAAACATTTTGGGTATCACTTATTTAGAGGGTCACCATAAGTCATGGCCCACTTGACAATGGGGAGGGGTGATGGGTTTTGACACCGAATAAGATTCCCGAGTGCTTTGAGCAACATTTCTGTGTTGTGTGTTTTTTCCCAGGAAGACAAGTGTGCGATTCGCCATGGGTCGAAGGAGATAGTAGTGGAAGACAGCAGCATTTGGGTAGGATGGCTTTCTTGGACAACCCAACCATTATCCTGGCTCACATCCGGCAGTCCCATGTGACCAGCGATGACACGGGGATGTGCGAGATGGTCCTGATTGATCACGATGTGGACCTGGACAAGATCCACCCCACTTCGTCCAACGGGGAGAGCAGCTCGGAGCCCCAGGGAAGCAACGGAGAGTCTCAGGGCTACGTCTACTCTCAGTCCGTTGACATTACCTCAAGCTGGGATTTTGGCATTCGGAGGCGGTCAAATACAGGTGAGCATGAGTGCTGGGTGGTGGGGTGAGGCTTGAAGGATTGGGGAAGAAGAAGGGAGACCAACCAACCAGGGACTTGCCCCTTTATAGATCCATGATGGTGAACCTTGGCACTCCAGAAGCCCAAGCCCCCTGTGGCTCCACACAAATGGGTTTACTGCGATTCACCTGGCCTGCGCTGCCCTCGTCGCTTGTGGAAGTAAAACGTGCCCATACAGAGGAAGGGTTAACCCCGAAGAGCCTTAACCGTACAGGCGCATTTTACTTCCACTTCTGGGAGCGATGAGTGCAGCGCAGGCTGGATGAATCGCAGTAGGCCCATCCGTGTGGCTTCACATGGGGGCTTGGGCTTCTGGGAATTGAAGTCCAAGAACATCTGGAGTGCCAAGGTTGATCTAGTGCAGTGATGGCCAACATTGGTACTCCAGATGTTCTTGGACTTCAGTTCCCAGAAGCCTAAGTCAACACGCCTGCTGATCAGGGCATCTGGGAATTGAAGTCCAAGAACATCTGGAGTGCCAAGGTTGATCTAGTACAGTGATGGCCAACCTTGGTACTCCAGATGTTCTTGGACTTCAGTTCCCAGAAGCCCAAGTCAACACGCCTGCTGATCAGGGCATCTGGGAGTTGAAGTCCAAGAACATCTGGAGAGCCAAGGTTGATCTAGTGCAGTGATGGCCATCCTTGGCTCGCCATCACGGCCATAGATACTTGCACTACTTTTTAGTCGGGCATTTTTCAAAACCACGTTCCACTGATGTGCCAGATGTGTTGCTTCCTGAAAGCATCTGGCATTTAGAAGCTAGAAAGAATTTGAGGCAACTGTAAAACCCACATCCTCAATACATTGATATTTCACCTATTTGAGCATGTCCTAGTTTTTCTGGACGCGCATTCAGAAATATGTAAAGGAAAGACGAGGGTCATTTTTAAAGATTTGATGAATGTTGTGAAGATACAAATCATTTATTTTTACTACCTGTAAACCGTTTCAGCGCACGGAAGAAAAAGCTATGCTAATTTATATGGCGGTGACATTTTATAATTTTCATGATTTTTTTTTAGATAAAGGATTTTATATTTAAAACTTTAATAGTCTAGTCTGAGTTCATTTATCTTTAATTTTTGAAACAGGGAGAGTAATTCATAACTGCAATTTTATTCGTGTAATGTAATATTCACTTCAGTTCATTTGTGCATTAAAATTCCTTTAAGACCGTTATTAATGATTTATATAATGAAATGTCATATTAATCACAGAAGTTTTCACATTTTATTATTCTCTTCCATGTTAATACTATCTTTATGATCTCTATTAATGTTTTATACCCTCTAATTTCAATTATAAATCAAGAACATTTTCATGTTTTTGTTGGTATTTGCTCTTCAGGGGTGCCACCTTTCACGTTTTTTATGACTTTCCCCCCGCACCCTACATGTGTAGCATGAAGCATCTTTATTCCTAGAAAGGTAGTTAATTATGTCTTTTGTTTATAGCAAACTTTCATTGACAAACTTATCGTCGTAATATTTCTGCTTTTCAAGCTCAGAGACTCGAACGGCTGCGGAAAGAAAGGCAAAATCAGATAAAATGTAAGAATGTGCAGTGGAAAGAAAGAAATGCATCATGTTCAGGTAAGAAGCATGGTTTTACATCTATATAAATATATATATAAGTATTCACAAATGTTTAATGATTATTGGGCTTTCGTTTTTAACTTTCCTAGAACGCCTGAATTAATACAAGCCCTCCCTTTGAGTTGAACTTGACGACTGGCAGGTCAGCAGGTCAGCAGAGACCAGAGTCCTACACAACTGAATGAGCGCCTGTCGTATGTCCCAGCTCCTGCCAACCTAGCCGTTCGAAAGCAAGAAATTGCAAGTAGATAAATAGGGACCACTTCGGTGGGAAGGTAAACAGCATTCTGTGTGCTCCGGTGTCTAGTCATGCCTGCCACACGACCATGGAAAAGTCTGCAGAAGCAGACGGTGCCGGCTCTTCGGTGATGAAACAGAGATGAGCACTGAACCCTAGAGTCGGATACGACTGGCTTTTGAACTGGCTTTACCTAACTCAAAGGGGTGTAAACATTACAACCATAACAGGAAAATAAGACACCTTCGTTTACAGCAGGGGTTCCCAACCTAAGGCCTGTGGGCCGGATTTGGCCCGGAGTGCCAGTTCACGTGGTCCCCCACCCCTCCAAGGGCTTTCAAGAAATAAAGCTGACTGAGAGAGCGTGACCTGGGCCCCGGCTTGAAAAGGTTTACAGCCAAAGAGCCAGCGTTGTCTACGTCAGCGGATGCTTCCGTGGTCATGTGGCGAGCATGACTAGATACTGGAACGCTGTTACCTTTCCCGCCGAAGCGTTACCTGTTTATCTCCTTGCAATCTCTTGCTTTCAAACTCCTAGGTTGGCAGGAGCTGGGACAGAGGACAGCTCAGCAAAGGCACGACTAGCCGTCAGGTTTCTGCCTCTTCCTTCTCCTTTCGGGTCTCCCTGCTTCTCCTAAACAGTCCCAGACCCAGGCACGATAATAACTCCACAAAAAACAGATGCCACTGCAATCTACAGAGAAGGAACACTGGAGACGCGCTCCACATCTGCCAGCAGGGCAACCGCCCAGCCATGCCTCCCCTGGCGTTTCCCGAAGAACAAAAAAGCCGACATGTTGGAACATTTGGCTTTTTGCTCTCAAGCCAATGGAAACGCTGGCCTGGGACTCCAGGGGCCTCCGAGGTTTCCAGGAACCCCCCCTCCCCAAAAAAAGAAATAATAACTCCAAGATCATAATTACATATGAAATAGTCTTGAGGGTTTGGATATAGGGTTTTGTTTTCCAGAGAAGCATAATAAGCCAGCACAGAGCCTGCAAAAGATGTGGAACGCATAATGCAGTTGCGCTGCTGTAATAACAGAGCGAGAACAGCATGATTCTCGGCAAAGTTTACCCTTGTCTTGCATCTTCCTATTATTGTTGCTCTTTCATGGCCCGATCGAACCCTGGCCTGCCAAAACGAAGCCCCTTTTGTGGCTTTGCCATTGGCCAAAGCAAATCCTCATCAGCACATGTTTCTGAATGAGACGGAGCCTGTCTCCACATTTACACATAGCGTGTTGTCTGTCGTCAGAGCCCCCCCCCCCTCTTTGAGCCTGTTGATCTTGCCTTTAAGGCAAGGGTTCCCATCCTAAGGCCAATTCCGGCCTATAGCGCCATTTCATGTGGTTCCCAAACCTCCAAGGGCATCCGAGAAACAAAAAATGGCCATTCCTTTGAAGCTGTTGAGACGAAACGGCCACCCCCAAGAAAGCTCTTTCTGGATCCGAGGTGGCAGATTTGAGGCTTATATGTCGAATGTTGTTCCGCGAGCTCTTTCCTCCGTTTTCTCATTTGGTTTCCCACCTGCGCATCCTCCAGCACAACAATCCCGGCGAAAGCTGCCAGCGGTTGCTACATTGAAGCGGAGACCGCGACTTCGCCGGCGTTTGATGAGTTTTTAATTTGGCCGCTTAACAAACGAAGTCAGCTCTTTGCCGACCCCCACCCCACCCGCTGACTCTGTACACCCCCACCCCACATCCCGGCACGCCATCCGCTTTGGAAGTCCCCGCTCAATCTGTCTCGGCAGCCATTCCAATCCTCGGGAGGTGCGGCGTGTAAATCTATGGGACGTGCAGAAACCCAGGCACGCGATTGGGGAGCAAAGAGGCCGCTCGGATACGGATCTGCCGACGGTGATTGATTGAGTTTGGGGGGGGGCCGGCTTGCTCCTGCAGCAGATGTGGCTTGGAAACGCACCCCCGGTTCAGGCGCTGCAGGGAAAAAACAAAACAAGACCTGGTACTCGTGGTGTAACAACTCGACAGATCCCAAGTTGTAGTCATCCATCCTCATTTTGGGTGATAGCCGCGTAATGCAAGCCAGTGGGCTGTTTCTTGTTATTGTTTTAATTAGTTTAAACCAGGCATTCTCAACCTTTTAAAGCCATTGGTTCACACACACTCCCTCAGATAGCTTCAGGGGCCACATCTTCTGCCGCCCCCGCGCCGCCGCCACCCCTCTTCGGCTCCCGCCTCGGCCAGATGGACACCAGGGTGTATATAATTAATGAATATCTTGTTTTCCTCTTCTCTTGCAAACACCCATATTTGCTATTCTTAGGTTTAACTAGTTGTTGACAATCGATGGCACACTTCAGTGGTCCTTTGAACGTGTGTTAATTTCTCATACCGTTTGTTATGGCTTCCCCGTTCCATAGATTTTGCGTTCCTGAGTGTCCCATTCACAGTGATCTGATGCTCCATTCCCTCATCTGTTTGATCTCTCTCTCTCGCCCCCCTCCATCGCCATTGCTGTAAAGTTGCCTTAACAATGCTCTCCCCTTCCTCTGGCCCACAGTAGAGGAGCTGAACATGCTCTTTGAGAAGAAAAACTTCAGGTTGAAACCCCCTCCCGCCCCGAAGCCCTCGATCCTGTCCGTCCGTCTGGAGCAGTGCCCGCTTCAACTGAACAACCCATTCAACGAATATTCGAAATTCGACGGCAAGGTAAGGGAGATCCGAACCGCCGCCTTGTGTTGTTGCTGCCGTTTCTTAAAGATGGAAATTATATGGAAATGCAGCATGTCGCTTCAGTCCAGGGGTGCCAAAGCTTTTCAGGCTGTGGGCTGAGCATGCCCGCGGTCATGTGGTCCCTCCCACCGGAAGCAGCGAGGGCGGCATGGGTTCCGCGGCAGAAGTTTGTAGACCCACGCTTTAGTCCGTGTTATTTCAGACATGCCGAAACACTGTGGGTCCGTGATGGCGAACCTTGGCACTGCAGGTGTTCTTGGACTTCAGTTCCCAGAAGCCCAAGTCTCTGTGAATCCACACAGCCGCGCGTACACAATGAGTGGTTTTTTCCAAACACCATAATGTTACTTGTCTCCCTGTAACAGTATATTGAAGTCCAAGAACACCTGGAGGGTCAAGTCTGCTGACCCTTGCTCTGTCCTAGCAAGTAAAGAGTGGCAAATCAAGAATAGAATGGATGGCCAACCTTGGCACTCCAGGTGTTCTTAGACTTCAATTCCCAGAAACCCTGATCAGCAGGAGTGCAGACTTGGGCTTCTGGGAATTGAAGTCCAAGAACACCTGGAGCGCTAAGGTTGAAAATATTCATAGCTCTTTCCCCGGGAATCGTGCGAGCCTTATTTGCATAATTAACTGAGCTGCTCAGCTCCTTTGGGAAAGTGACGTCTAATTGGGGAGAGATGGGGAGAATCTGTTAAGGGGGCAACTTAGGGGCCTAATTAAGCATGCTTTTTCTTTTTTTAAAAAAAATCCCACTTAATTATGTATTTACTCCAGAGGCTGGGGTGACGCTTGACATCTTCTCTTTTTTTAGATTTGAAACCCAAGTTTTGATTGTCTTTTTCATCCTTTTCACAAAATCGGTTCGTAGGAAGTAGTAAGGGATTAGGGAAAGGCCACCCTTGCTAAGGTTCAGTGCGCATCTCTGTTTACAGTGGGACCTCCCTTAAAGAGCATCATGCGCTCCACGGGACTGCTCTTTATTTATTTATTTACATTTATATCCTGCCCTCCTGGTGGGTACACCACTCAGGGCTGCTAACAACATAATAAAAATTACAGTAAAGTGAAACATCATTGTAAGTGACCGATTGTGACTTCTGGTGTGTGTGGGGGGGAATTGCGAACCCCGATTTAGTTGTTAAGCGAGTTTTTTGGTTGGTTTTAGTTGTCAAGCGAGGCGACCGTTCAGAGAAAATCCTGCTCTTTAAGCGAGTTAGTCCCTAAGCGAGGCGTTCTTTATGCAAGGTTTTACTGTATAGGTGCTGTCTGCGTCTGCAGACGTTTCCATGGACATGTGGTAGGCATGACGACACCGGAGCGCACGGAGTGCTGTCTAGTGGAAATCTATGTATAGTTTTTTTTTTTACTAGTTTCAGAATTAAGCAAACACTAACTTAATTGGATAACCATTGCTTTACAGTTACTTTAGAGCAATTGATAAATAGAGTCAATCAATACCAAGGTAACGGTAACCCATAAAGATTCAATGAGTCATTTGCATAACTGTCAAGTATCCCGTTTTGGCCAGGATTTCCCGTAATTCACCGATCTTTCCCCCCCCCCTCTTTCCTGCCGCCATCCCGTAATTGGAACGGCCAGGAAAGGGGTTACTGCGCATGCGCAAAGGGGTTTCTGTGCATGCGCAAAGGGTTTCCGCATATGTGTGCATGCCAGAAGGCGTTATTACGCATGCGCAAATGGGTTATTGCGCATGCGCGCGCCGCCGCTCAGAAACCTTCCCTTATTTTCATCGCCACAACTTGACAGATATTGTCATTAAAATTCTTTTGAAGGTTCGTTCACAAAATGTTATTGTGATGGAGGGGGGGGGGATTTTTTAATATACTGACCACATTTTTTTTTTAAATAACAACCAACAATTTCTTTATTAGCAAATGTTTTTAACCAGGAGGCTGGGGGAGGGGATAATTCCTGAGTACTAATTGCTTGGCTGTTAATTTTCATAAGTGTTGATAGAAGCATTTCCTTAAATTAAACTTTATTTAAAACGTACCGAGGGAAATATTCCACAATGTCGGGCCTGAAGTTAAAATTAATATGAATGCAGCGGCAATTAACACTTACTGCTTAATAGCTTTTAGCGGCATTCGGGGATGATAGACCTTAAATACATTTTTCGCATGCTGCTCTTGTACCCGTTGCGTTCCAGTTATATGTCGGGATAATTATGAACAACTGTTTTTACACACACACACACACACACACACACACACACACACACACACACAAAATCAATCATGGATATTAAATAACTTTCCTTTTTTTAAGAAAAAAAATCCATACCGGAAAAATAATGGTGAACGGAGGAATACTCTAGTGTAAATGATTAAGAAATATGTCTGAGATGTTAATTAGAGATTTTGAAACCCAGCATGCAAAAAAAATACCAAGCTTTAATTTTAATTTCATATAATGAAGTGTTTCTACCCTAAATAGGTATACAGGAATCCATCATATATTATTCCTTAAGTGCCTTTACAAAAAAATACTCTCCTGTATTATGAATTTATTATAGTTTTGCCCATTGAGAATAAGATTTGGTATTTTATTATTATTTTCTCGCATCCCCTATGCGTACGTATGTATCCACATACACTTTATACACACATACAGACACAGTGGCACTCAGAGCTCTCTCTTGTGGGCACCCATGCAGTCGCCCCAGCACAGAGTTCACCCCGCCCCTCTGCCCAGCAGCCCAATGGGAGAGCTTCCTCCCTCCCCCCAGCACAGTTTGCCCCGCCCTTCTGCCCAGCAGCCCAATGGAAGTGCTTCCTCCCTCCCCCAGCACAAAGTTTGCCCCGCCCCTCTGCCCAGCAGCCCAATGGGAGAGCTTCCTCCCTCCTCCCAGCACAGAGTTCACCCCGCCCCTCTGCCCAGCAGCCCAATGGGAGCATTTCCTCCCTCCCCTGTTGCTGCGTTGGCACTTTGCAATAAATAAGTGGGTTTTGGGTTGCAGTTTGGGCACTCGGTCTCTAAAAGGTTTGCCGCCGCTGCACTATGACCTCAAACGCAGTCAACAGATGGATAAATTCATCCGTGCTATTTATGCCCATTGCCATTCCAGGCGTTGCCCTCTGCTCAGATGTCAAAATCACCCAGTCGAGCTGGCGACTGGAAGCCAGTAGCATCGTTCTATTGTTGTTCCCTTGCTTACCGCCGCCGCCACCGCGGTAATGTGCAAAGCATGTTACTATGCAACACAGATTTCCTGCGCGAGCGTTTAGCTGCAATTCATTTTAATTGTGCTTATGAAGTTAAAAAGTATTAGTGTCAGATAAAGATTCATCACCATCGGATGATTTAAAGCGGGGACTACAGAAAGCGGGCATGTGTTCCAGCAGCTGTTTATACAAGACGACGTCTCTTTGGCAGCAGTTAAAAAAGCATGGTTGCCGTAATCAAATTGCAGTATCAGCCGCTCGGAGGTTAGTACCAGATTGAC